>LPNX010624747.1:36050-48470 GCA_001517045.1 Pseudotsuga menziesii
TGAGGTGACTTGGAAGAGAGACAAAAGACTCATAGCTGAAAGAAATGCCACCGAAGTAATGAAACAAGTGGGGGGTCATGTGAGCTAGTAATCTGCCCCTAGGAGCCCTGGACACCAACCCTTAGATTTAAAAACTCCAACAAAGGGAAGTCAACAATGTCACTAAGCCATAGTACTCCTAAAGACAAAACCAAAGGGCATGGCCATAACTATCCCTTAGAAAATGTTGGATAACACCCCTCCTGGTCTGAAAACAAATGACCCTCTCTCCCTGGGTACACATCTAAAGGTGCACCAGTACTCATACCATGTAACATTGGCTCCAACTGCGGGACGAGTGCTCTTCCCTAGAGTGCTCGAGAACTTGTAAATCTTCTAGTACCTGTAGACCCACACACACATCAATAATCCAAGGAGATCAACAAAATCATGAGGCAGACACTTTCATCTTTCCTTGCTCAGTATATAGATATGAAAAATAAACTAAATAACAAGCAAACTAAATGTAGACAATAAGCAAACATGAAAGAACAACAAATACGATGCAAAGGTAACAATATATGCCTAAATCAAATGGAACTAAAGCTACCTATGCTAAACAATCAGAAAGGTTTAGGTGATATCATACCACCAATGTAGCCAGTTGAGTAAGCAATTCATACCTGAACTCTTTCCTTTGTCTTTAGAGACCAGCATAGATCCATCTAAAAAGGGATCTACCAAGCACCGAGAGGGATCAAATTTATCAAGGTGCAAACCCTCTTTTAGAATAGAAATGTTGAGGAAACATGTGATCCAATATTTATGGTTTTAGTTTATCTAATTTATGTTGTTTTATATATATGTAATTCTAAATAATTTAAATTTAATTTAAGTCTACATGTTATTTTTAATAATTTTTTTTTCTTTTTTATAAAGGACACGTGTCTACTCTACTCTAGGATGAGCACAGAAGGAGTTACATATCTCTCCCCTATTGGGATGTAGAATGCACCTCTTTGGTGCAACAATCCATGATAAGATCACATTCATAATAAGTTGAATACCTACCAGGATCTGCATAAGAATGGGGAATGAACACTGAATAATTGTAGGAACCTGGAAGCTTTGATATTGATGCCATGGAGAGGAATTTCTTTCACAAGATTTGTTTATCCATGCTTCTATCGAGCTAATGTATGGAGCATATTCATCATACAATAGTATTCAGCAAAAAAAATGCCTAACGTTGGTCACCTGATTTTGAACTTGTGAGACGATTTGTAAAGGTGGACCTTGCAAATCTTCATATGCCAGTAGAAACCTGTCCCCGATGTTGGATAAGTATGACTGAGTTGAATCCATGAAGATATCACTAGAGATATGGCGTCCCAAATTTTAAAACTCTTTATCATAGTAAACCATCTGCACATGGAAATCATCTATAATGGTAAGAGGACCCACATCCTAAGGTACTTCATCATCAAATATAAGAGTAAAAGGGTTTGTCGTCCGTCGAGATGCACACCAGCAATGAGGAAGGTGTGTCCTTGGGGGCAAGCAATGAGTCAGGTTCTATCACCTGAATCCCAGATCCTCTGTTTAGGCAAACTCCTAACGAAGCCAAAAGGGGTTGTCCCTAACAAAGATTTTTTCTATGGCTCTTATGTTTTTAAGTGTTTTTGGTGTTGAATGATGTGGATGGGTTTTTTTTAGGAGTTTTTGAATGATCACAACTTTCTAATGATGAAATAAAATAGTCACAAGATAAATGCAAGATCACAAGATTGAGGAAACAACCACTTGATAATTTAAAGCAAGACAACAACGATAATATAAATGTTCTAGATATATAAAAAACAAATGAAAATTGATGACAAGGACCAGTGCCTTACGGAGTCAAAGATAGTCTTAAGTGCTTGGGTTGCTTGATACCAGAGTTCAAAGTGGTAACATTTGTGAGATTGTTGTGCAATTGTTCTTGTTTTATTTTATTGTAAATATTATGTAATCTTGTTTTAGGTGTCTAGGAAACATAACCGGAAATACTTTCAGTGGCTATGTTTGAAGACAAGACAAACCGGTCTGGAATCACAAGCTAGGTGTTCAGAGAATTTAACCAGTGAGTGTCCAAATTGGGTAGCTTGACGCCCACACTTGGAATTTTCTCACTACCTGAGTATTTATCGAGATAATGCTGATGCGTTGGTTATGGGGTTGAAAGTTTTATTATGTTGAATCTTGTAATATTAACAGTCCAATGTTTTTTCTGAGTAATCCGATTTTGAGGTTGGTCAGGGCATACTCCGACAAGGAAACAACGAGATAAATTCGAATTTTATTAAAAGGGAGTGATGAGTTATGAATTTTAATTAGAGCACACAGGTGAAATTCTTTGACAGAGAGTGCTCTTGACTTGTCTTCTAACAGAGGTTCAAGAGACTTTTAACTAATCTAAATGCTAAGATGTAGTAAAATGCAAAACTTATGCTCTCCGACAAAGAGTGCTCTTGACTTGTCTTATGACAAGTTCAAGAGTCTTGGTTCTTTTTAAAGACAAATAGATTGTAAGCAAAGAAACCAAATCATAGCTCAAATAAAGTAGAAACTAATCTAGCAATTAGTGTTCTAAGCAAAAATGAAACTAATCTAGTTACTTGAAGCAAATCTAAGCTAAGAACACACAAGACACTCTTCCCCAAATGGGGAAGAAACACAAACTATGGGCGGCTTTATCCCACTTAGCCTTATTTTATTAATCAAATATAGCTTTTGAGGATTTTCAACCTTGGAATGAGAAATGAAGATAGTAGAAGTGACTTTTAAATGGGCTCTTAAGAGCTTTAAAAAAAGAGAGTGTTTAAGTCTTCATGGTTTTGATCTTGGTTTCAAATCTCCTCTTGGTTTTGCAATCTTCTTCTTCTCTTTGATGATCTCTTCTTCTCCTTCTTCAAGTCCCCTTCTTGAGTTTGCTTTTGCTAAAACCTACAACATAATGAAAATCATACTACAAGCATCCTTTAACATTAGTCAAATCAAATGAAAATGAAACTAGATGCAACTAAGATCTAAGTATCAAAATGAGATGCAACTTTTACAATGAGATCTAGATGCAAAGCCTAAAATGAGATCTACTATATGCAAACTGACCAACTAGAATGCAATCTAACAAGCTAAAACATAAACTAGAATGTGATTGAGATCTAGCTAAGCAAAGACAAATTCTTTTTATGATTTTTTTTTTAAATTAAGGAGGAAATAGGGGCAAGAAAGGGAAGCAAACGAAAGGAAGTAAGGGGAAGAAACGAGAGGGAGAGGAAGCGGTAGAAGATCTAGGGTAGGATGAGATATAGGGGATGGAAGATAGCTAAGGGAAAAAACGAAACTAAGGTAGAAGATAGGCTAAGGAGAAAATGAAGCAAGGTAGGACGAAAAGAAGGCTTGAGATAGAGGAGGAGACAAGAGCAAAGGGGAGAAGGGGATCTCAGGTAGGAAGGAGACTAAGACGAAAGGAGACAATGAGAATAGAAAGAGAAAACGAGAGCTTAGAAAGGAGGAGAGGGCTAGAAGACTAAGGGGAAAACGAATCTAGGAAAGAACAAGGGCTAAGGAGAAAGAAAAAAACAAAGGGGAGGAAACCAAAAACAAAAGAAAGAAAGGTGCTTTGGGGATTCCAAGGTAACCAAGTGACCAAGTTTTAATGTAGTTTGTAGGATGGAACTTGAAGCAAACCAAACCCTTAGTGCCTCCTTCTTGAAATAATCCAAGCTGTGAAGATCCTGAAAATAAAACCAATGTTAAACAAACAAGCTTGTGATCCTGAAGATGAGCTAGATGCAGCTGAGCTCACACCCTTCTCCAACATGGAAAATCCTATCCAAAATCAAACCACTCAAACAACCCAGTGAGATCAATCAACTAGCATGCTAAGCATATAAAGATTCATCAACATTAATACAAATGAATATTTCTTGCTCATGAAATCTTCATACAATAGCATAATCAACCAAATTATCAACTGTAAATGGGAGATTTTACATTCTATGAAATAGAATTCTAAAACCAATTGATTTGATCACACATATGCATTTGAATTGAAAAATATGGAAAGCATTCACCTCACAAAGTTCATTCACCACTAGCACCAAGTCACATGGACCTCCAAAGTCTTGATCTTATTTCAAATAATGAGCATAAAGCAATTACAAAATTCTACAAAGTAAGTTTACAACAAAGGATCCATCCCAAGAGAGATCCAAGAGCCTCTCTTTATACAAAACTAAGAGATCCAAACCCCTAATTCGAATTGGATTTGAAGAGAGCCAATGGCACAATAGACAAATTCAAATTCTCCCTCACAACCCAATCAAATCCATGTTACAACAAGCTTGGAGTGCAAATCCATTCAATAGACTCAAGTTTGCATTAGTGTGGATGGGGAGGTGGCCTCCACCTTGGCAAGGCACCCCCCATCCTTTCTTTGGAGACATCACCCATCAAATACGAAGATGCCAAGTGTATACACGTGGACCAAGAGAGATATGCATGAGTCCTTTGTGGGAGATCAAGTCTAAGTTGAAGTAAATGCTAACTCGTGATTGAAGGAAGACAAGCCATGAGGTGGCCCTAAAACAAGGAATGCGCCCACCTTCACCATAAATGTATCTCAACCATCCACTCAATCCATTACACATCATCAAAACGTTTTATTTAAAGAAGGAAGGCGAATTCTCTTGAAGGAGATCTCTTCTAGTGACTAGATAGTTGTCTGGAAGCACTTGGAGCTGATTGGGATCATCTTTAAGGCCCCGTGCCATGTCATTTAGCCTTTTATTTTATTCATTTTGGTTTATTTTGGAGAGATTTGGATTATCTCCAAAATATTCATTTTTTAATATTTTAATTAATAATTTCTCTTTAAATGACTTTTTGAGAAATTATTAATTATGAGGCTGAATGAATATCTAAAACTTAGTATAAGATGCTCCGGGGTTCATGCGTGATTTTTGGCTTAGGATTTAAGCCTTCAATATCTGAAATCCAATCCCGGATGACTGACATATTACAAATTGATTTTTTCCAATTAAATATTTGGAAAAATAATTTAAAAAAATAATAAAAATAATAAAAACTCAATCCAATGCATCCGATAAAAAATTTTCGGACAGTGTTTTCATTGGACAAGGACCCTAGGAAATGACCAACCCAGACATACATGGTGTCTAGTAGGCTTATATACATAAGTTGGACTCTAATAACCCCGCAAGGATCAATTTTCAAAATCGGGCATTCCAGCTTTGGAGGAAGCCGGGGAAACCTCGTCGATTATTACTCGGCTATAGGCAAAGTATAATTGACAAGGGAAAAAAAATCCCTTGGAGTACCTTAGTTGATAACCAACTCATGGGGGACTGAGCCACTCAAAAATACTACTAGCACACTTATTACAAACCAAGTGGGGCCATGGTCATTTCAAAAGAAAAATAAAACTGGCTAGCCAAAATTGGCTAATTATTGCAACTGGAACTTCGGATACATAGGATATGAACATAAATCATGTTCATCAAATGGAGGCTCGTCGGAAGTCCAACTATGGTACAAAAAAGTTCTTAACATCTGGCTTCAACTGTGGGGCAGGTGCTCGTTTGATTTATTGATTAAAGAGAGTGCCCGAGAATCTCTGGTACCTGCACGTAAACAAAAGTGTCTTAGTCTCATGTATATATGATAAACTGCCAAATATATATAAAAAAAGGAAATATATTCTAGGAAATATAAAGTAAAACATTTTAATATACATGAAAATATAGTACAATATGTTGTCACCTTTCACACACCTGGGGGGGAACGTGGCAGAAATATTCAAGCCACTCAGTGTGTCCTTGGGGGCAAGTCTCGAGTCAAAGCTCTCACCTTGTTCTTGACTCCTCTGTTTAGGAAAACTCCTAACAAATCCAAGGGGGGTAGACCCTACGAGTTACTAAGGCTGGTTATTTAGATGATGATGGTATTACATGAGTAAGTTTTTTAGGATTTTTGACAAATGAATTCGACACAAGATATTTGCAAGATTTGTACTTATACCACAACAACATAGAAATCAAAACTTGATAAGCAGTAATGCGAAAACATATGATAATATCAAATAGATCAGTGCCAATAATGTTGTCCACAAATGAGATTGTTGTTGAAATACAAATGGGTGTTGCAAGTGCTCTTGGTTAAATTTTAAGTTAATGTATGGTGAGTTAATTAAATTAGGCAGGGGGACTCCAGATATACCCACGGGGTACTTGGAGTATGTCCAAAAGTGACAACTGCTATGGCTACCCGCAAGGAATGTGTAACACCCCGGTTTTGACCCCGTTGGTATTAAATATACATGATACATATCTTGTAAATAATCATGGTGCGGAGCTAAAGGCAAAGGCCCCACCATCGATTGGTTATGTTACATTTCGGATTGAAATTGTCACCGATGGTATATCGGGGCATGCGACATACATATTAAATTGTGGTATTATGTAAATGTGCATTTTTAATTAAATAACCCAACCAACCATGTTCTTTGCAACCAAATTGAGAAGGGGCATGATTCCTAAGGATAGGGAGGGGGAATGTCAAACCTTGAGCCATGGGGGGGAAAAGCCATGTGTCACCACCCTGTTTGTTCGGTTGTTAGCTGGGACAGCTATTGGCTGGCAGGAAAACCACCACTACGCTCATGCCTGCACTCTCTCCACGACGCGCCTTTGAGTGGTAGATGGTCTGTTCAGTATCCGGATGGTGAGTCTGTTCATTTTCCCTCATGTTGAGCAGAGTTAAAAGGGGGCTGCAATTCATTGATGGGGGTTCGTTCTCTCCTCTTACTCACCGACTGTTGGTCTGTGGACATGTTCTTTCCTCCTGATCACGCATAGAGTCGGTGTTTTGCCTCTACCGTTGCCGGACTGTGAAGGATTGTTGTGGTTTTCACTGTGGGATGTTTTTCTGTGGTTCCCTTGGTGATATGTTTTCCTCCTGTTTATGTCGAGGATCGATTTTTCCCCTACTCACATTCCTACTGTAGTGGTTCAGACATTTCATTATTGATTGTGGCTGTGGTTTTCTTTTATTGCTTGTTGGCTACTGTTTTCCACGTCTTGTTGGATGTGTATTCCCTTGTGAATTGGCTGCTGTAGGTTGCTAAAGAATCATTTTGGCCACGCTAGGGCCAAGAACGATTCAAGGAGTTGTTTTCCCCTGTTAAACCTTGAATAGCTGTTTTGCTACATGCATGCAGTGGTTTTGTCCTTGGAATGCAATGGAGTGGGGAATGAGGGCCTGAGGTGCTTGATAAACCTAGTGTTTTGGGAACCACACAGGTAGAGGTAGTGGGTTGGCTTTCTTATCCACAACCCCTGAATATCACTGGAAGGGGGATTAGGGCCTGAGGGACTACGTTGCATAGAAAGGACTGATTTCCTTATGTTGGGTGTGTGTGGGTGTCCTAGAAGCTAGGCTGGTTCTGGTGTTGGTGTCCTTAGCTCTTCAATGAGCTCACCAGCTTAGCATTTAGCCTTTCCCAGCTCCTGGATGGCCTGATAAACCCAACTTTGTTGGCTTGGCTGCTCTGTTGTTCGCTTGATAAACCCAACTATGTTGGCTTGGCTGAATTGTGTACCCTTGTGGTGTTGTTATCCTTGGCTATGTGTGAGCCTGCTAGTTCTTTATTCCTTGGGGAATCATGCCCGGCTCAGGGGTGGCAGCGTTGTTGAGAGATTAAAGAGCACGCGGCCTATGGTTGGGTGGAACGTTGCAGCGACGTAGCTGGTTGCGGGACAATTCCTTATTAAGATAAGTATTCTTTCTTGACTTGTGTCTGCAATCGTATTTACCATTGATGAATGATGATATACATGTTAATTGCTAAATTGTATATGAATGAATGTTGTTTGTTTCCACTATGTATATCAATGATTAATGTTTCGTAATATGTTTATGTTTTTAAGTATCATGCTTCAGTATTATATGTATGTATGTTGATGTTCATGGGGCTAGATGCCCAGATGATTTGATGTATGGTAGCTTCCTCTTCGTCGGTCGGAGGGTCGGGGACGTTACAGTGTGGTATCAGAGCTCTGGTTGCAGCATGGGCCTGAATGGGCTATGAAGATGCAGTGACAGAGCTTATGTTGCAGCATTTGGGCCTTAGAGGGCCATGAGAAACAATTAACAGAGGCAGGTTTCCTACTGCCTAGAAGAAACCAGGAGAAATGAGTGAAGATAAGAAAATTCACAAAATTTTCTAAGTGCCAGAATGTCGGCTCATCAAAGAACTTAGTGAGAAATTATTCCGATCTAGTGGAAAATATAGTTTGAAGGTCACCCAACGAGGGACAACAGCCTTAGTTTCAAAAAAATTTCTAAGTCTTTGGCTGTCGGCACATTGAAAAACTTAGACAGATGGATCTCTGATGCAAACCCGGACGGTGAAATTAGTTGGATGAATCGACGACGATTAGTTGATTGCGCCGTCGATGCTTAGTTGATTGAGCACTGTCGTTGTGAATGGCTAGAGGACTATCCTTCCGACGGATAGAGCCTCCGACCACTGATGCCGCGGAGGAAAGACATTCCGGCAGCCGACGAAGCAGAAAATTTTTGAAAATTTCTCTAAGTAACGAAATCATCGGCCATCAGAAGACATTAGTGGTTTGTGCGCCCACCATTGCGAAAGCCTAGAGCACTAGTCTTTCGACGAAGAAAATTTTTGACTGCCAATGTCGATGTGCTTCAGCTTGCTGATCGAAAAAGAATAGTTGATTTGATTGGCGTTGGATAACAGATGGTTGAGACGATGATGCGGCAGAAAAGAAGACTAACGAGACAAATTTTTTGAAAATTTGTCTAAGTCATAAAATTGTCGGCGATCAGCGATGATTAGTTGATTGCATCGCCGATGCCTAGAGGATCAAGTTGCCGACGCAGCGAAAAGTTTGGCGACTAAATCGGAAGAAGTTAGATGATCTTGCGCCGCCATTGTAGATGGCTCGACAACTATGCTTCTGACGGGTAGAACCTCCGACTGCCAATTGCGCATAATTTCTAAAATTTTTCTAAGGAAAGGGATCATCGTTGATCGAAGGAGAATAGTCGTTGACATCGCCGATGAATAGAAGATGGAAGAGCCGATGCGGCGGAAGATAAGGAAAGAAGAAATTCGAAATTTTCTCTAAGGCGCGAGATCATCGGCCATTGGGAAATGTTAGTGGATCAGATCGCCAATCAAAACAGGTTCAGTGAAGGTGAACTGCAATTGCGGCTACCTAGTCAACTATCCATCCGATGCTGCAATGAATAACTACTCTGACCGTCGACGAGTGCCCCGCGGAGACCATAGTGACTCTGCTTCCTGCCATTGCAGCCACATAAAGGAATAATCACCTGATGACAAGTGCCTCCGAGCGCTGATGCCACAAGAGAATAGCCGCTCCAACCGACGACAAAGTTGTGAGCTACGGAAGACATAGAAAGACCGTGGGCCACCATTGCGGAAGCCATAAAGACTAACCGTTCGATGTGTAGAGCACTTGACCGCCGACACAACGGTTAGTGTATGTTATCGCCGATGAAGTTTGGAGTGATAGACGATTATGGGCTTGATACAATGGATGAAGTTAAACAAACGGATCGTCAATAAGACTCAGGACAGTAGGCCACTACGGACCCGATATGGCAGAAGGAAATAAATGAACAACCCACCGATACAGTGGAGAGTTAGTAGGGAAGAGACTCGATTAGAAGAAATTTTTGAAAAGTATAAGGTCATCAAAATTTTTTTAAGGGTCAGGTCGCTGATCGGAAGGAATCAAAGGATTGAAACTCCGCCATTGCGGCAATCTAAAGCACTATCCACCCGATGGATAGTAGGATCGATAGCCGATAGACGTCCGCAAAAACCATAGTAAGATCACGTTCCGCCGTTGCGGCTACTCAAGGGACTGCGCACCCAAAGTCGATTTTCTCACTGATACCGATCAAAAGTTTAGTCAATTTCACCGCTGAAACGCCAGAGAGAAATAATCCAACATACTACCGATGAATTAGGTGTTTTGACCACCGAAGTATCGAAAAGATAGTTGGGAGGAGGTTCGATTAGGCCAAAGGAAATTGGGGTTTTTGAGAGAATTTCTTAGTGATTTTTCAAGCAGTTTCAAAACTGCCCTTCAGTAGGATTTTAGCAGATTTTAGCACACTGTCAGTGGTCACAGGGCTGAAAAGGAAGAGGGATTTTTTTTTTGTTTTAAGAAAAATTGTTGTTTTATGAATTTCCAAAAGAGGAAGGTAAGTAGTTTTGATTCATATTAATGAAATGCATCTAACAGTTTGCTACTAACACATTTGCAGAATTATAGACAACTTCTAAGAGTAGTATTGTTAACACCCAAAAAGGGTTCACTACCTCATCTACCCCATTACATGGCTCATTTGTCCATTTTCCCACCATATTTCCATCAAAAACCCATAAAACCATGCAAAAAGCCTCCAAAAGGCCATAAAACCCTCTTTTCCTCTAAAAATATCCAAAATTCCTCCAAAAAAGCAAAAATCTCCAAAAAGGAATAAAAAATATAAAATAATGAGGAAAATGAGGAAGAAACCCTAACCCTAAAACTGCATGGTTTCCAACTATAAATAAGTGATGGAGACCCCTTATTCAATATCCACAATCACAGTATCCTGCCTCTGCCAAAATTGCTCGTGAAACCCTAGCTCACCATTGAGCTACTTTCACCATTGAGAGCCCCTTTTGGCCCATTTCCACCATTGGAGAAAGAGAGGAAGCAGCTTGAAGCTCGGAGCCACCGACTCGGATCACCGCAAAGGGCTTCACCAACCTCCACATTGGAGGTAAGATCAATAAAATAATTCTTTACCTTTTACTTATTTGTGCTTCATACATGTTTGGATTTAATTGTTTATTTCAGTTATAGCTTTTAATTCATACAACATTGAAATGCTACTAAGGAATCCATTGTCCTTAGTAGGTACTCATTCGTACAAGCTAGGGCTAAAACCCTAGCAACAGTTTTGGCGACTCCGCTGGCTTTTTTCTTTATTTTCTTTTTCGTTTTGTCCTTTCGGCTGTCGTTTTCGGTCGCCGTAAACCGCCGTTTTTTCTCTGTTTGCCGCGGTCCGACCGCGCCTTCTGTCCAGAAACCCGCGACCCGATCGCACCTGTTTTCCTCAAACCCACGGTCCGCCCGCGCCTTTTCATCCCTTAGCCGCGACCCGACCGCACCTGTTTACGTCAAACCCGCGGTCCGAGCGCCGCTGTTAGCCAAAAACCTGCGACCTGCACGCGACTGTTGCCTTCAAACCCGCGGTCCGACCGCCGCTGTTAGCTAGAAACCTGCGTCCCGACCGCAACTGTTTACTTCAAACCCACGGTCCGAGCGCCGCTGTTAGCCAAAAACCTGCGACCTGCGCGCGACTTTTGCCTTCAAACCCGCGGTCCGACCGCGTGATTTCGCCCCATACCCGCGATCCACGATTTGATTTTTGCACTCGTTGCCGCGCCGAAACCCAGTCACTTTGCTACCATATTTCCTGCACTTGCACAGCCATCTGTCCCACCTGCAACCCTACAGCCTTTCTGTCCCATGTTTACAGAATTGTTTAGAATTTTTTTAGCATTGTTTATTCCGTATTATTTCAGCATTGTTTATTCAGATAAATTTTGCATGGTATAAATTTTTTCATTCAATTATATTGTTATTTCGGAAGTTGCCCCGACACTTCTCTTCTGGGTTCAGTTCATAACCTCACTAGCACACAATCTGTCACCTAAATCAAGTGAGACTTAAAAAATACTTAATTCAACCAACATTCTAACCCCACTTGGGGAACATAAAAGAATTTTCGTAGTTAGGTAGGATCAAGGGGATAGGCTTCCAATAACACCCCTTAGTTATTTACACTTGAGACATAGTTGTTGTCCTTTATGGAACCAAAATCCCCTAGTATTTTTTGACACGGTCACAACCAGATTATCAGAAGGCCTCTCCCTTAGGAGGGTTGAAGTCGTGAGATTGGTTCCGGAGGTCTGAGTGGAATACCGAACTCCATTCAGTAACTGAAGGGATACCTTTCGCAGTTCTCAGAATATCCCTGTATAGGGAATATTGCGGTTAAAGGACCAAGCGGCAGATTTACCTTTCTGGACGTGTCATGAACGGGGTATCTTAGTTGCCATACTTCTAGGTTTGAGTACCCGGTGTCCCTCCCGGTAGGGGGATACTTTAGCCGTTTGACTTTCCTATTTATATTGTTTGACTTGGATTTCATCACCTTGAAGAGGATATACTTAGTTGAATCATAATACTTTTAGTTAGGTGTTTGCAGGCTCCCTTGCCTCCTTTTGGTCTAGTGAGTCCACCGTTTTTTATTTTTTAGGAA
>LPNX010624747.1:60128-96800 GCA_001517045.1 Pseudotsuga menziesii
GGGAAGAAACCCTAACCCTAAAACTACATGGCTTCCAACTATAAATAAGTGATGGAGACCCCTTATTCAATATCCACAATCACAGTATCCTGCCTCTGCCAAAATTGCTCGTGAAACCCTAGCTCACCATTGAGCTACTTTCACCATTGAGAGCCCCTTTTGGCCCATTTCCACCATTGGAGAAAGAGAAGAAGCAGCTTGAAGCTCGGAGCCACCGACTCGGATCACCGCAAAGGGCTTCACCAACCTCCACATTGGAGGTAAGATCAATAAAATAATTCTTTACCTTTTACTTATTTGTGCTTCATACATGTTTGGATTTAATTGTTTATTTCAGTTATAGCTTTTAATTCATACAACATTGAACTGCTACTAAGGAATCCATTGTCCTTAGTAGGTACTCATTCGTATAAGCTAGGGCTAAAACCCTAGCAACAAGTACTCCAGAAAGAAAAGTGTGGTAAAGCAATAGGTGGTTCAGTCATGAGAACCCATGATGGATATGATGCTCGGGATTCTTACGAGCGTGCAAGAGATGCCATGGGAGAAAATGTCCGTAATGGAAATGATGACATAGAGTCTAATGGAAGAAGATTCTAGGAGACACCGTTCGAGGTTGCAGCCACCATGAGAAGCTTGATTAAAGCCCAGGAAGAGCAGCATCAGTTGAATGCTGCCATGTTGCAAAGTTTGAGAGATTTGCAGAGGAAGATAGACTCTGGGCGAGAAGGTAGTAAGAGCAGCACTAGGAGAAGGAGAAGGACTTCCAGTGGATCATCTGATTCCGAAGAATCTAGCGGGGATACAAGCTCATCTCCTCATAAAAGGAGAAGAAGAAAACACCATAGGGATCGCTCTCGATATGAATTTAGGAAAGCTAAACCTCCTACATTTGATGGTGAGATAAAGATGGGACAAGAAGCAAAAGCTTGGCTTCTTGGGATAAAGAATTACTTTCAAGTGCAGGATTATTCAGGAAACATGAAGGCAAGATTTTCCATATTCAATCTGAATGGAAGGGCATCCATTTGGTGGGAACACTTCAAGCAAGTAAAGAAGATCAATGAAAGGAAACTGAAGTGGAAACAGTTCAAGAAGTATTTCAGGCAGAAATACCTCTCTGACAGGTACTATGATGACAAGATCAAGGAGTTCCATGAGCTGAGATTGGGATAGTAGACCATGGATGAATATGCAAATGAGTTCTTGGAATTGTTGAGGTATGTTCGGTATATCAAAGATGAAAAAGTGAAGGTCTAGTGGTTTCTGAGTGGATTGCCTCAAGCTTACAAAGATAGAATTGAGTTCTATGAACTGAGGACTCTCGAAGAAGCAATAAGGAAGGTTAAGTATTGCTATGAGAAAAGAAAAGGTAAAACTGATTACCATAAGGAATGGAAGGACAAGAAGAATGAGAAGTTTGATCAAAGGAGGAAAGGTTTCAAACCTTCTAGATTCAGGCATCAACAGAAGCAGCCATCCCAAGTTGCGAGTAATCCAGTTGGAGTGACAGGTGGAAAGCCTAAAGAGACACATCATAATAAAGGTCCACTCAAATGTTGGAAATGTGAAGGACCCCACTTGTGCAGATATTGTCCACTTGAGAATGAAAGTGCAAGGCCAACTTATAACATCCAGGGAGTAGAAACAGTGGGTCAAGTAGCAAGGGAAGTCCCTAGAATTTATGCAGCACTGGAGGACCTCCAGGAAGATCACCAGTCAACTGTGGTTGAAGTTGCAGGTAAGATTGTTGAACAATCTGTCTCTATTTTGATTGACCCAGGTTCTACTCACAGTTATATCACTCCTAGGGTAGTGGAGATTTGTGCTTTTAATAAGTTCAAGCATAGGAAGCCTTGGTTAGTTCAGCTAGCCACTGGAACTAAGAGAAAAGTTAGTGAAGTGGTAGAGAAATGTCCATTGATAATGAATGGAATGATCACTTGTGTAGATCTGAATGTTCTACCGCTTGGTTCCTATGATGTTCTCATTGGAATGGATTGGTTAGAAGCTCACAGAGTGAAGCTTGACTGTTATAACAAGGGTTTTGAATGCACGGATGAGGAAGGAAACCCAGTAGTTGTGAAAGGTATTCCGAAGGTAATTTCAGTAAGATAGGTTTCAGCAATGCAGTTGAAGAAGTTCTGTAGGAAAGGTTGCCAGTTGTATGCAGCTCATATTTTGGAACCAACGGGAGATGAAACTCCTAGGTTGGAGGACTATCAGGTGTTACAGGAATTCAAGGATGTGTTTCCTGATGAGATTCCAGGACTTCCTCCAAAGAGGTACATTGATTTCACCATTGAACTTGTGCCAGGAGCAACATCAGTGTCCAAGACGCCCTACAGGATGAGTACACCAGAGATGCTAGAATTGAAGATGCAACTGCAAGAGTTGTTGGAAAAGAAGTATATCCGACCGAGTGTGTCTCCTTGGGGAGCACCGGTTTTGTTTGTGAAGAAGAAATATGGTACAATCAGGTTATGTATTGATTACAGGCAGTTGAAAAAGGTTACTGTGAAGAATAAATATCCTTTTCCTAGGATTGATGACCTCTTTGATCAAATGAGAGGAGCAAAGGTATTTTCCAAAATTGACTTGAGGTCTGGTTACCATCATGTGAGAATCAAGGATGAAGACATTCATAAGACAGCCTTGAGGACAAGGTATGGGCACTGTGATTTTGTAGTGGTACCATTTGGTCTCACCAATGCACCAGCTACATTTATGTGCCTCATGAACAGTGTCTTCAGCAAGTATTTGGACAAGTTTGTTCTTGTTTTCCTTAATGAAATTCTTGTTTATTCTAAGAATGACGTGGAGCATGAAGAGAATTTGAGGTTGACATTGCAATTGGTCAGGGAGCATCAGCTGTATGCAAAGCTGAGCAAGTGTGACTTCTACAGAGATAGAATTCAGTATCTAGGTCACATTATCTCAAAAGAGGGTATATCAGTAGACCCTGAGAAGATTGAAGCCATTATGAATTGGCCTACTCCAAGAAATGTGATAGATGTAATATCTTTTATGGGACTGGAAAGATACTATAGGAGATTCATTGAGGGATTTTCCAAGGTTGCACATGCCATCACTTCTTTCCAAAAGAAGGGGATGAAGTTCGAATGGACTTCAAAGTGTGAAGAAAGCTTCCAGCGGTTGAAGAATCTTCTCACCAGTGCATTCATATTGAAAGTTGTAGATCCAGAGAAAGATTTTGTGGTATGTACCGATGCATGCGGACAAGGGCTTGGAGGAGTCCTTATGCAGGACAACCAGGTGATATGTTATGAGTCAAGAAAGTTGAAATAACATGAGAAGAACTATGCCACTCATGACCTCGAGCTTGAATTCATAGTACATGCCCTCAAGATGTGGAGACATTACTTGATGGGTAGAAGATTTGAACTCAGAATAGACCATTGCGGTTTGAAGTATTTGTTTGATCAGCCTACTCTGAATGCTAGGCAAGCGAGATGGATGGAATTTTTATGTGAGTTTTATTTCAAAATCAAGCACATAAAAGGAAAGGAGAATAAGGTAGCTGATGCACTCAGTAGGAAGGTACATGAAATGCATGTGGCATCTCTTAGTATTTTCCAATCAGATTTGAGGCAGTATATTGTTAATCATGTTGTTGGAGATGAATTGTATGAGCATGTAAAAGACAAATTGCAACAACAAAGTCTTGAGAAGAGGTATGAGGGATATAAATTGGAAGAATATGGACTTCTTACTTATAAAGGTAGAATTTATATTCCAAATGTAGAAAATTTGAGGAGAGTTGTTATGGATGAAATCCATCAAGCTCCGTATTCTAGTCACCCAGGATATCAGAAGACAATTGCTTCAGCTAGAAAGCAGTACTTTTGGCCAGGAATGAAAAAGGACATGGCTGAATACATTTCAAGGTGGATGAAATGTCAATAGGTAAAGGTTGAGCATCAACATCCAGCAGGCTTGTTGCAGCCTTTGCCAGTTCCAGAATGGAAATGGGAATTTATTTCCATGGGTTTTATTACAGACTTGCCGATGACTTGGAGACAACATGATTCCATCATGGTTTTGGTAGACAAGTTGACAAAATTAGCACATTTTACACCGGTGAAGTCTACACATATGACTGATAACATTGCCAAGATCTTCATGAAGGATATTTTCAAATTGCATGGATTGCCGAAGGCAATAGTCTCTAACAGAGACGTCAAGTTCACTTCCAATTTCTGGAAGGGGTTGTTTGCAGATTTGGGTACAAAGCTAAACTTCAGCACTGCATACCATCCTTAGACAGATGGGCAGACAAAAATATTTAATCAGGTGCTTGAAGATATGCTTCGCATGTATGTGATGGACAAATCGACCAAGTGGGAAGATTACTTACACTTGGTAGAGTTTTCTTACAACAATGGACAGTAGGCATCCTTGGGGATGAGTTCGTACAAATATTTGTATGGAAGAAGGTGTAGGACACCAGTGACTTGGGATAACCTAGTGAACAGGGTTGTGCTTCGACCAGAATTGCTCAAGGAAATGGGGCAAGAGGTTGTAAATATTAGGCAAAATCTGAAAGCAGCACAGGACAGACAGAAAAGCTATGCAGATAAGCATAGGATGAATAGAGAGTTCAGTGTTGGGGATCATGTTTACCTTAGAGTGAAAGCAAAGAAGAGTTCCTTGAAGCTTGGAAGTTGTACCAAGCTATCACCTAGATATTGTGGGCTGTTTGAAGTGCTTGAAACAATAGGGCCTCTTGCATATAGACTTGCATTGCCTACTAGTACTAGAGCTCATGATGTTTTTCATGTTTCTTTGCTTAAGAAATATGTACATGATCCTAACCATGTGATAAATTGGGATGTGATTCAGGTGGAACCTGAGGGAGAGTTCCAAATTGAGCCAATGCGAATCCTCAACAGGAAGGTCACAATGCTCTAGAACCAAGCCATAGGGTAGGTAAAGGTGCAATGGGAGCATTATGGACCTAAAGAGGCTACATGGGAGCTAGAGGATGCCATGCGATTGGCACATCCATTTTTGTTCAATTCCACGGAACACTGAGGCGGTAATAGTGTAGCATTTTGTCCAAATTTTGTAAAGCACTGAGGACAGTGCTATTGAAGGGGGAGGGGAATGTAACACCCCGGTTTTGACCCCGTTGGCATTAAATATACATGATACATATCTTGTAAATAATCATGGTGTAGAGCTAAAGGCAAAGGCCCCACCATCGATTGGTTATGTTACATTTTGGATTGAAATTGTCACCAATGGTATATCGGGGCATGTGGCATACATATTAAATTGTGGTATTATGTAAATGTGCATTTTTAATTAAATAAACCAACCATATATGTTCTCTGCAACCAAATTGAGAAGGGGCATGATTTCTAAGGATAGGGAGGGGGAATGTCAAACCTTGAGCCATGGGGGGGAAAAGCCATGTGTCACCACCCTGTTTGTTCGGTTGTTAGCTGGGATAGCTATTGGCTGGTAGGAAAACCACCACTACACTCACACCTACACTCTCTCCACGACGCACCTTTGGGTGGTGGATGGTCTGTCTACTATCCTGATGGTGAGTTTGTTCATATTCCCTCACGCTGAGTGGAGTTAAAAGGGGGCCACAATTCATTTATGGGGGTTCGTTCTCTCCTCTTACTCACCGACTGTTGGTCTATGGACATGTTCTTTCCTCCTGATCATGCATAGAGTCAACGTTTTTCCTCCACCATTGCCGGACTGTGAAGGATTTCCATGGTTTTCACCGTGGGATGTTTTTCCGTGGCTCCCTTGGTGATATGTTTTCCTCCTGTTTATGTCGAGGATCAATTTTTCCCCTGCTCGCATTCCTGCTGTAGTGGTTCAGACATTTCATTATTGATCGTGGCTGTGGTTTTCTTTTATTGCTCATTGGATGTTGTTTTCCACGTCTTGTTGGCTACGTATTCCCTTGTGAATTGGATGCTGTAGGTTGCTGAAGAATCATTTTGGCCACGATAGGGCCAAGAACGATTCAGGGAGTTGTTTACCCCTGTTAAAGCTTGAATAGTTGTTTTGTTGCATGCATGCAGTGGTTTTGTCCTTGGACTACAATGGAGTGGGGAATGAGGGCCTAAGGTGCTTGATAAACCTGGTGGTTTGGGAACCACACAGGCAGAGCTAGTGGGCTGGATTTCTTCTCCACAACCCCTAAATAGCACTGGAAGGGGGATTAGGGCCTGAGGGACTGCGTTGTAGAGAAAGGACTGATTTCCTTGTGTTGGGTGTGTATGGGTGTCCTAGAAGCCAGGATGGTTCTGGTGTTGGTGTCCTTAGCTCTTCAATGAGCTCACTAGCTTAGCATTTAGCCTTTCCCAGCTCTTGGATGGCCTGATAAAACCAACTTTGTTGGCTTGGCTGCTCTATTGTTCGCCTGATAAACCCAACTGTGTTGGCTTGGCTGAACTGTGTACCCTTGTGGTGTTTTTATCCTTGGCTATGTGTGAGCCTGCTAGTTCCTTATTCCTTGGGGAATCATGCCCAGCTTGGGGGTGGTAGCGTTGCTGGGAGATTAAAGAGCACGCGGCCTATGGTTGGGTGGAAGGTTGCAGTGATGTAGCTGGTTGCGGGACAAGTCCTTATTAAGATAAGTATTCTTGCCTGACTTGTGTTTGCAATCGTATTTACCATTGATGAATGATGATATACATGTTAAATGATTAATATGAATGTTTCCGCTATGTATATGAATGATTAATGCTTCGTAATATGTTTATGTTTTTAGGTATCATGCTTCAGTATTATATGTATGTATGTTCATGTTCATGGGGCTAGATGCCTGGATGATTTGATGTATGGTAGCATCCTCTTCACCGGTCGGAGTGTCGGGGACATTACATAATGTGTGGGCTGAATGGAGTCTCTGAGACTGTGTTCTTAATACACCTGCTAGGATGTTATCGAGATCGGCGCCTTGAGGTCATTGTCCCGTAGTTCCCACTTCCTTTGGGTATTTTGCCACCGTTTACGGTTCAATCGAGGCGTTGGATTTTTTCCTGAGGTGGTTAATTGGGAAAGTGAATCCTAATTATTCTAGTCACTCGTGTTGCTTTTGATGCAGCTTGACTGATCAGATGAACTGCAGCCAGTGCAGAGCATACACAACGAAGCCTTGATAAGTTTTTTAAGGATTTTAAGTTGTGTTCTTTGTTAAAAAAGGAGAACCTCCAAGAATATCTTTCGGTCCAAGTGGACCTTAATCAGGAAATCAAGGAGGGGTTAATTTTAGATGATTAAAAATAAAAAAATAAAACAAACATCAAAACACAACTCACGGGTTATCTAATTAGTCCTACCACGCATCTCTTTCCCCTTTCGGATCAATTGGGAAGTCGTGGGGCAAGTAGTATGATTACTTTGAATTTGTAAAAGATATCGAAATGCTTATGAATCAAAGTATTCAATGCTACTAAAAACAACTAAAGTAAAAAAGAAAACTAAAAAAATCACAAAATCACAAAAAACGCAGAATCCCTCTTGGGGGGATGGGGAGTTGGCTCGAAAGAGCCTACTCAGACTTGGTTTTTTTATTACTCGGTTATAAAAATTAATGGAAAAATTACACTTGGTTCTTATACCGAACGAACCCAAGGGCTTACAAAGTACAACAATAATGACTACGGAAGATGGGGAGACCCTTAGGGGGTTTCGAATGGCCCAAAAATCGCTTTTTGGACAGCACCTCCTCCTCTTTTCAGACGGACCTGATAAAAATAAGCAAGCTTTAATTAGTGTAAAGTGCCCAAAAACACTTTAAAAGTGTCTTTGGACAACCCCAAAAAACTACCGAAAAATACTAAGTTAAAGTACTTTTAAGAAAAGACAAAAATAACTCAAGAGGACAAGTCCTCTTGAGGATCTTGGCTAGCTTTGGGGAAGCCAATGAAATGCACACTTTAGATGCTAGATTTAACTTTTAATAAATAAATACCATTCACTTTAAACAAACTTTTGATTTGGCTTAAAACTGCTTATAAAAAATGAAAGACTTTTACTGCTAGATCTAGTTTTTAAAGAGAAAGGACTTGAATCTTTTTCTTAAATGAAACTAAATCTATGCATGCAACTCCGATATGTTCAAATATAGAAATATATCAGCTTTGAAACAATAGATCTAAAATATAAAAGCCAAGTAACCAAGAAGATTTAATTTTTTTAAAGGAGAGTAAGAGGAGAGAAGGTTGGTTCGTTGCTTGAATGAAACAAGCTGAAAGGAGGCCCTCTTGTGGAGCGTCGAGGGACAGATTCTTGAGCTTATTGGATAAGGAATGTCGTTAATCTTGATCTACACCTCATCCGATCAGGAACCTCGAACTAGATCACACAAGCCTGCACAACACCTCGTGAGATTTGGATATATATGTATAAAACAAAAAAATGAAAGATCATGCAAAAATAATCTTATTTAAGCATATAACTTAGATTCTTGAGCATACATAATATGATTGAACAAGAGCAAGTAATCTTACTTGCCTAGTTTACACCCTTACTTGATTCAACCGAATCCTTGAAGTCAGAATACAAAGCAACACAAAAATTGGAAAATTTTTGCAGTTACCACATTAGCAGCATGATGCTGGGAATCCACACAAACACATGCACTACACGGTATAGCCTCCAAAGATTATTTATTCACAATGAAAATATAGCAGTATTACAATGGAATCAACTCTTCATCCAACTCTAACTAGCTTAGAAGAGGAAAAATATTCTTTATTTATAGCCAGACTGGCCAAGAGGGGTGCATGCTTGACTGAAAGAGAGACTGAAGCTTACAGAGAGTTAAGTCGAGCCTGATCTGATGATGAACTGAGTCTAACTAGATTGAAACTGCAAATTGGATTGACACCTCACTCAATGAATTGAACCACCCATCAAACAACTCCCAGATTGATCCACACGTGTGGAGGAGAGAGAAAGGAGGGCACAACCCTTAGATCTGCATGAGCCTGTTAAGCTCCTCTTCAGCCCTGAACCATTCCTTCAGTCAAGGAATGGGAACTCCTAGTCAATCTGAAGCCGATGAGACTGATTTTAGTCAAATCGAAGCAAAATCCACTGGTTTAGGAATTTGGATTTGCTCCCTTATTTAATTAATTTTTAATTAAATTAATTAATATTTGATTTTTTGGATTTTATCACCTGAGTGATGGAAAAATCACTCAAAACTTAGGAAAAGTGGGTTTATAGGTTTATCGGGTGCTCTGAGTTAGAAAATGAGCACCCCCATAACTGAAACTAACTTTTAACCCCACTTTTATTACAAGACCAATTTTCCATTTAGACTATTAAAAAATAGCCTAAGTTTTGTGGAAAATTAAAAAAAAAAAAAACCAAAACCTTGGGGGACTTAGCACATGTTCATATGAATCGACCATAATGCCTAGCATGTTTATACATTGACACACAGACTCTAATAACCTCAATAGGCCCAAATGTCAAGCTGACCACCCCAAATTTGGAGGTATTGAGTGAAAAACTCAAAAATTACCAGTCGTTTATTCAACAACCAATAATAACCAAGGGAAAAAACACTCTGGGCTGAGAGGATTGACAAATAAAATCCAAGAGACCAAGTCTTTTATAGACACTACCATGCTAGAAAATTTTATTACAACTCCCCCAAGGGGGTATGAACATGTGGTAGATAAAAAAAACACTTCCTAGAAGCAAGTCTGAAGGTCTTCTGAAGTCCGAACAAATCATCTTTGTCCGGTTCACCAGGCTCACTTGATAACACCGACTAAGTACAACTTAGGTGGTAACACAATATAATGATACAAAAAATAGAAGCATATAATGTACAACAAGAGAGGGTTTAGAAAAGCCCTGAAATGCCCTGATGGGAATTTATAAGTCGTTGCTGTAGAACATCTTCAATTGCTATTCATTCATGGGTAGGTTCAGCCTTTCTCCTTCCACAGTGTTGAGTATGAAGGAATTGGTGCCGAAAAAGTCACATATGATATAAGGGCGTCTCCAGAGGCTATCAAATTTCCCATGCTTCCCCGGTTTTTTCCTTCTTTTGTCCCATAAAAGGACCGTGTCTCCAATCTGAAAGGATCTAGGCTTAGTTGAATTATTGAAGGTCCCATTCATGCTCTCTTGATGTCTTAGTAGTTGGTCAAGTGATGCTCTTCTACTTTCATCAAGCTCTTTAATCTGGTTAACTCTTTGCTCCATCTCATCCTCTTTTGGACTATAATCTAACAACATTCTGAAAATCGGAAACTGCATGCTGGCAGGTAGCTCTGCTGTGATATCGTATACTAAGTCAAAAGGATACTTTCCAGTAGATTTCTTCTTCGTGATTCTATCGGCCCATAGGGCATACTTGATTTTTCTATCCCATGATTTCTTGTTGTTCCCCATAGCTTTCTTAAGAATGTTCATCAAGTTTTTGTTAATGGATTCAACAAGTCCATTTCCCTGTGGGTAATAATCGGATGAATGGGATAGGACAATGCCATACTTGAAGCAAAAATCATTCATTTATTGCGAGCTGAAAGCCTTGGCATTATCAGTTGTTATCTTGAGAGGGGTACCAAATCGTGTGATGATTTTGTCCTCGATGAAGTCCACAAAAAATTTTTCCATGGCTGTTTTGGTGGGTATGGCCTCTACCCACTTGATGAAGTAGTCGGTTGTCATGAGAATCCAACAAAATCCATTGCTAGAATTATCTTTGGAATTTCCCGATAAAGTCAAGGCCGCTGAAATGGGGCAAGGACAACTACTGGTGTAAGCAAAAGAGCAGCCAACTTCTGCTTCCCCGTAAAGAGCTGGCACTCTTGGAAACACTTGACATGTTTATGCACATCTGCAAAGATGGTTGGACAATA
The DNA here is from genome assembly GCA_001517045.1 of Pseudotsuga menziesii. Taxonomy (NCBI): domain Eukaryota; kingdom Viridiplantae; phylum Streptophyta; class Pinopsida; order Pinales; family Pinaceae; genus Pseudotsuga; species Pseudotsuga menziesii. Next base: position 71,006 of record LPNX010624747.1, read on the forward strand.
GTATCCAGCTCGAAGGATTTTATGGGCAGTTGTATTTGCTGTATAATGACCCCCACAAAATCTTGAGTGGAACTCAGTCAAGATTTTCTTAGAATCTTGTTCATTAACACACCTAAGTATTGCACCATCTGGGTTCCTCCAACCCAAACCCTCCTTGGTGAGGCAATACCTAGCGGTTTTCAATCTTAGTGCCCTTCATTTATGTCCTTTAAGGTGACCAGGGAAACCTACGTGTAATAGGAAATATATAATGTCTGAGTACCAATGATGATCAAGTTCTTGTAATGATGGTGTCATGCATGATTTAGGCCCACTGTTTTCACAAATCATATCAATCGTCTCTTCATTCTTTTGGGTTAACATATTAGCTAGGCCTTGTCCTTTTACTAGTTTGGTAGGCTTAATCTCTAGATCATATTCTTGGAGCTTAGATACCCATGTTCCCCTTGTTCCTAAGCAATCATGTTGGGATAGGATGCCTTTTACTACAACATGGGGGACATACCCTATAACTTTTGAGAAGCCAATGTATGTTCTAAAATGCTTTAGAGATTTTACTAAGGCATAGGCTTGCTTTTCCATGATATTATACTTTAATTCTAAATTATGTAAGGCTCTACTCATAAAAGCAATTGGTTGCTTGAACCCTTCGAAGTTATTTTGGAGCAACACCCCAGCAATTGTATCCTCCGAAGCAAAGGAGAAAACCATGAAGTCTTTAGTATAATCAGGGCTAACCAAGACATGTGACTTAGAGATAGCTTCTTTGATACAATTGAATGTCCCCCTTCCTTCATCATCCCATATAAACTTAGCATTATTTTTAAGTAACCTTTGCATAGGTTTCATTAGTTCAGGTAAGTTAGGGATAAATCTCCCGATGAAGTTTATGTGACCATTAAAGGATTGAAGGGATTGTACATTTTTGGGCAAGGGTATCTTCCCGATGGCTTCAATTCTCTCAGGGTCAATCTTGACCCTGTCTTTGGATATGGTGTGGCCAAGGAGTTTTCCCTCGTCAATTCCTAGGACTGACTTTGCTGGATTTAAGTAAATGCCATATGTCCTACACCATTCAAAAACATGTTCAAGATGACTAATGTGGCTGGATCTTTCTTTAGAAAACACAGTGAGATAATTCTGGTAAATACCAATGATTTTACAAATTAATTCCTTAAAGGAATAATCCATGGCCTTTGAAAAGTGGCCCCGCATTAAGGAGACCAAAGGGCATTCTCAGATATTCAAAAGTACCCCAAGAGGTTGTGAATGTGGTTTTGTGTCTGTCTTTTTCTTGGATAACAACCTGGTTGTATCCTAAAAATCCATCAAGCATGGACAACAGACTAGATCCAGTGACCCGTTGGAGGAGGGTCTCCATGTTGGGAAGATGATAGTTGTCTTTCTAACAAGCAATGTTTAGGTTTCTGAAGTCTATGCATATCCTCAAACTCCCATTCTTCTTCCTAACCACAACTAGGTTGGAACACGACGTTGAATGTCTAGTAGGAGCTATGATTCCTGCTGTTAACATTTTCTCTAACTCCTTCTTCACAATAGGGGCCAACTTAGGATTTATTTGACTAAGTTTTTGACAGAAAGTTTTGGCCTTTTGACATTTAGGTTTGAGAGGGATGGTATGCTAGAAGACATCCTCCCAATATGCTTTTAATTCATCATAAGTAAAAGCAAACACATCCCTATATTCTTTCACAAGATTGATTAATTCATTCCTTTCCTTTTCTGAGGTTCCTTTTCCTATTTTTATCATTTTAAGTTCATTTTCTGATCTAAGGTTTACTTCAATGTAGTCTCCCAGTTCATCTAGTCAATGTTGTTCTTCCTTCTATCATATCTGTCAAATATTTGCTCAAGTCCAATAAGGCCCCGAGATACCGGATTATGAAATTGATCACCTTCTCCTTGATATTATTTACCCTGCTCCTACTCATTAGCTTTGAAATTTGAAAAATCATCTATATTATTAATAAACTTTAAGATTTGTTCATCATCCTTAAAGACCTGCCAATGTTCAACATTATCAGGCATAGATGGTCTAAATTTTATCTCGAGTGGACAGTAACCTCCTAACATTTCTTCCGATGGTTGAAGTGTTGATGTTGAAACTGCTAACTTGTCGGCTACACTATTTTGATCTGTAGGGATTGATTCTATGTTTAAGGCATCAAAGAATTCCATGGTGTCCCAAACTACATTTCTATACCTTTTTTAGTCTTTGACACTTACATGCAAATTAGCCCTCGATTTGTTGGACAACTAAATCTGAGTCACCCTTGATGCTTAGTAATTTTATACCCATGTCCTTGGCTATTTCAGTACCAGTAGAAGTGCTTCATACTCTTCTATGTTGTTGGAGTTAATTTGATAGATTCCATGCTCATCAGAGTTATACACACATTGGTTTAATGGATTTTGAGGATTTTCAACATGGTACCTCTTCTCTTTCTCGTAATACAATTTAACAAGTGAAAATTCGGATGCTGGCACATTGGCATAGGTCCAATCCATTTGGATTGATCCTCCTAAAGTGGCACCCCACTTCCTAGAAAGCAACATCCCCCACTTATCCGGTACATCAATAACAAGGATGTCCATAGTAATACGGATGTCCAGATACTTAGCCAACATAACCAAATGATTTTCAATCATTCATTCAACCTCAACTAGTCTAGAATCCATGGTACATACACTTTGGTACAGTCTTGTAGTTTTTAAGTTAAGTTGCTACATGACCCTTTTAGTCATGATGCTGGAACTAGATCCTGAATCTAACATACAATTATGTAGAAGAAGATCACCTATTATCAATGATACATAAAAAGGGGGATGATCTTCTTTTCTTGGGTCCCTGGTATGTAGAACTATAGGAGGATCAACCAAAACATTGTTTGAGATTTGTTCCACGGTGTCAGAGAAAGTGACCTTTTTAAGGGTGGAAGGTTTTGGAGGATTTGAGAGAGGCTCTAAAGGTGTTGGAGGACTCGAATCAGTTGGGGAATCTAATATTTTAAAAAGTTTTTTTTTTTTTGTCTAGGTATTTTACATAATTCTAAAATAGGGATTGGAATTTCAGCATTAACCAACCAATTACCCAAATCAAAGCCTAAATCAATTGACTTATTAGCATCATTTGGAATTATTACCTTAGGAGTATTCTGTGTGGAAGGTCCTTTATTTGATTTCCTCTAGTAGGTCACACCTTTGAACTTTTACATGTTGTTGACTTGTTCTTTTGAAGGTTTTTCACCGAAACACTTAGTCATATTATCAATTTTTTGACTATGTTGTTTCTCCTCTCTCCAACTTTCTCTGGAAATATTATGCATATCACCAACATTGTTTATATATTCGGGCTCGCTTGAAGAAGCTTTGGGACCACAACCTTCAGGAAAACCATGTTCTTGAACATAGCATGCATAATAGCAAGTAGACTCCTCATGAAAGTCTTCACAAGCTCTACAAAAAGGCTTATAAGTTTCAACCATGTTAGCAGCTTCCAATTGATGGGGAGGCCTCTGTTCATGGTTGGGTGCTTTTCTTTGCCAATTTAATTTTGGAGGGAAGTTCTAGGGGTAGGCTGTGACTGTGTTCTTTCCATACTAATGACCTTGTTCTGCATCTCTCTCATTTGAGCTAGATGTTTATCTTCCATTCTCTCAAGTCTTTCCTTCATGTCCATCATCTACTTTTTATAAGAATCCTCCTCCTTTTGCTGAGTTGATTTTAAAGGGGTTGAGGACATGGAATAACCAGGAAGGTTAGACTCTCCCAAAGACTGCATTTTTCTATCTATCTTGACTGCTAATTCCTGTGCTTGAAGAAGAGTAGTGGGTTCCTTACCTCTGATCTGATACTGCATCTTGCCACTAAGTGCTTCAATGTAATAAACTAAAATGGTTGGTGCAGGTGGTTTATAAGTGGTCGGAATGGCATTGGATAGTTCAATGAATATTTGATTGAACTCATCCATAGTATCATTCTCCTTCTTCTTTATGTTTGTTAAAGAAGTCAGTTTATTCTTAGGTTCCTTCTTTTCACCAAACTTGTTAGTGAAAGCAGTCTTGAAAACTTCAAGTGTAGAAAAAACATTGTCTGGTAAATTGTTGTACCAATCACCAGCCCTTCCATCCAAGGAAAGAGTGAAACGTTTCTTGTAAACATCATCATGTTGATGTGTAGGATCACTGATGAAGGCATTAACACATATGGAGAAACTTCTAAGATGCATAACGGAAGTGGTGGCATCATTGCCATTTAACATAAGGATCTTCTCTACAGCTTTGTCTAGAAGACGATGGGGTTGACCTACTATCTGAGAGAAGTCGAGTTGAGTAAAATACTCAACCATTATGTCATAAAAAAATTTTGGTTATAATTTTCTTCAAATAAAGTGTGGATGTCTAAAACAGACTCAGATCCAATATTCTCAAGGATCCTATGAGAAGCTAGCTTATTTAATCTCCTCCAATAAACCTGTTCAGGCTCAGGGATGAAATTGAGTAAGCCTTCAGAGTTTCTTCTAGTTGAATACCTTGGTAAGTTATTTGACAGTGGAGTTTCTAGATGGATTCAAGTATAATTTTAGAGAGTTGATTGGACTAAACATCTATCAAAAGGGTAGAAAACTAGGGTTAAAAGTCGTCTAAGAACAAAAATATTTGTCCCCGACAACGACGCTAGAGATGTCGTCCGTCGAGATGCACAACAACAGCAGAAATATTTCGAAAGTTGGCACCTCACTAGAAGTGGGGAAGGTGTGGCCTTGGGGGAAAGCAATGATCCAGGTATTGTCACCTGAATTCCAGCTCCTCCGTTTAGGAAAACTCCTAACGAAGCAAAGGGGGGTTGTCCCTAACAAAGAGTTTTTCTATGGCTCTTATGTTTTTAAGTGTTTTTGGTGTTGAGCGATGTGAATGGGTGTTTTTTAGGAGTTTTTGAATGATTACAACTTTATAATGATGAAAAGATGCAAGATCACAATATTGAGGAAACAACCAATTGATAATTTAAAGCAAGACAACCACGATAATATAAATGCTCTAGATATATAAAAAGCAAATGAAAATTGATGACAAGGACCAGTGCCTTATGGAGTCAAAGATAGTCTTAAGTGCTTGGGTTGCTTGATACAAGAGTTCAAAGTGGTAAAGTTTGTGAGATCGTTTTGCAATTGTTCTTGGTTTATTTTATTGTAAATTTTATGTAATCTTGTTTTAGGTGTCTAGGAAACCTAACCGGAAATACTTTCAGTGGATCCGTTCGAAGACATGATGGACCGGTCTGGAATCACAAGCTAGGTGTTCGGAGAATTTAACCAACGAGTATCTAGATTGGGTAGGTCGACGCCCACACTTGGAATTTTCCCACTACCTGAGTATTTATCGACGTAAAGTTGGTGCCTTGGTTATGGGGTTGAAATTTTTATTATGTTGAATCTTGTAAGATTAACAGTCCAATGCCATTTCTGAGTAATCCGATTTTAGGTTGGTCAGAGCATACTCCTCCAAGGAAAAAATGAGATAAATTCAAATTTTATTAAAAGGGAGTGATTAGTTGCGAGTTTTAATTAGAGCACATAGGTGGACCTCTCCGACAGAGAGTGCTCTTGACTTGTCTTTTGACAGAGGTTCAAGAGACTTTTAACCAATCTATATGCTAAGATGCAGTAAAAATGCAAAACTTATGCTCTCCGATAGAGAGTGCTCTTGACATGTCTTATGAAAAGTTCAAGAGTCTTGGTTCTTTTTAAAGACAAACATAATGTAAGCAAAGAAACCGAATGATAACTCAAATGAAGTAGAAACTAATCTAGCAATTAGTGTTCTAAGCAAAAATGAAACTGATCTAGGTACTTGAAGAAAATCTAAGCTAAGAACACACAAGACACTCTTCCCTAAATGGGGAAGAAACACAAACTATGGGAGGCTTTATCTCACTTAGCCTTATTTTATTAATCAAATACAACTTTTGAGGATTTTCAACCTTGGAATGAGAAACGAAGATAGTAGAAGTGACTTTTAAATGGGCTCTTAAGAGCTTTACAAAAAAGGAGAGTGTTTAAGTCTTCATAGTTTTGATCTTGGTTTCAAATCTCCTCTTGGTTTTGCAATCTTCTTCTTCTCCTTCTTCTAGTCACCTTCTCGAGTTTGCTTTTGCTCAAACCTACAACACAATGCAAATCACACTACAAGCACCCTTTAGCATTAGTCAAATCAAATGAAAATGAAACTAGATGCAACTAAGATCTAAGTATCAAAATGAGATGCAAATTTTACAATGAGATATAGATGCAAAGCCTAAAATGAGATCTACTATATGCAAACTGGCCAACTAGAATGCAAGCGAACAAGCTAAAATATAAACTAGAATGTGATTGAGATATAGCTAAGCAAAGACAATTTTTTTTATCACTTTTTTTTAAATTGAGGAAATAGGGGCAAGAAAGGGAGGCAAACGAAAGGAGGTAAGGGGAAGAAATGATAGGGAGAGGAAGAGGTAGAATATCTAGGGTAGGACGAGAGCTAGGGGATGGAAGATAGCTAAGGGGAAAAATGAAACTAAGGTAGAAGATAGGCTAAGGAGAAAACGAAGCAAGGTGGGACGAAAAGAAGGCTTGAGATAGAGGAGGAGACAAGAGCAAAGGGGAGAAGGGGATCTTAGGTAGGAAGGAGACTAAGACGAAAGGAGAAAAGGAGCTTAGAAAGAGAAAATGAGAGCTTAGAAAGGAGGAGAGGGCTAGAAGACTAAGGGGAAAATGAAGCTAGGAAAGAAGAAGGGCCAAGGAGAAGGAAAAAAATGAAGGGGAAGAAACAAAAAATGAAAGCAAGAAAGGTGCTTTGGGGCTTCCAAGGTAGCCAAGTGACCAAGTTTTAATGTAGTTTATAGGATGGAACTTGAAGCAAACCAAACCCTTAGTGCTTCCTTCTTGAAATAATCCAAGCTGTGTAGATCCTGAAAATAAAACCAATGTTAAAAAAAAAGCTTGTGATCCTGAAGATGAGCTAGATGCAACTGATCTCACACCATTCTCCAAGATGAAAAATCCTATCCAAAATCAAACCAGCCAAACAACCCAGTGAGTTCAATCAACTAGCATGCTAAGCATATAAATATTCATCAACATTAATACAACTGAATATTTCTTGCTCATGAAATATTCATACAATAGCATAATCAACCAAATTATCAACTGTAAATGGGATATTTTACCTTCTATGAAATAAACTTCTCAAACCAATTGATTTGATCACACATAAGCATTTGAATTGAAAAATATGGAAAACATTCACCTCACAAAGTTCATTCACCACTAGCACCAAGTCACATGGACCTCCAAAGTCTTGATCTTATTCCAAATAATGAGCATAAAGCAATTACAAAATTCTACAAGGTAAGTTTACAACAAAGGATCCATCCCAAGAGCGCTCCAAGAGCCTCTCTTTATTCAAAACTAAGAGAGCCAAACCCCTAATTCAAATTGGCTTTGAAGAGAGCCAATGGCACAATAGACAAATTCGAATTCTCCATCACAACCCAATCAAATCCACATTACAACAAGCTTGGAATGAAAATCCCTTCAATAGACTCGAGTTTGCAGTAGTGTGTATGGGGAGGTGGCCTCCACCTTGGAAAGGCAACCCCCATCCTTTCCTTGGAGACATCACCCATCAAATACGAATATGCCAAGTGTATACACGTGAACCAAGAGAGATATGCGTGAGTCCTTTGTGGGAGATCAAGTCTAAGTTGAAGTAAGTGCTAACTCATGATTGAAGGGAGCCACGCCATGAGGTGGCCCTAAAACAAGGAATGCGCCCACCTTCACCATAAATGCATCTCAACCATCCACTCAATCCTCTACACATCATCAAAACGTGTTTTCTAAAGAAGGAAGGTGAATTCTCTTGAAGGAGATCTCTTCTGGTGATTGGAAGCACTTGGAGTTGATTGGGATCATCTTTAATGCCCCGTTCCATGTCATTTAGCCTTTTATTTCATTCATTTTGGTTTATTTTTAAGAGATTTGGTTATCTCCAAAATATTCATTTTTAAATATTTTAATTAATAATTTCTCTGTAAATGACTTTTTGAGAAATTATTAATTACGAGGCTGAATGAAAATCCAAAACTTAGGATAAGCTAGTCTGGGGTTCATGTGTGATTTTTGGCTTAGGATTTAAGCCTTTGTTATCACATATATCGTAGTCAGGCTACCATAATCTATTTTTCAGATTCCAGAACATTTTTCAACGAGTTCCCCTGCATATGAGATGCTGAGACAAGCATCTATGATGGATCATGATTTGATTGATGGACTATAGTACTCTCCCATGCCATGATTGAGTCTCGGGACACTCAGATTTGAGGATGGATGTAGTCATTTTAGCCATTTACGGAGAAGTTATTGATGCCCAGAGTTGTATCAGTGTTTTCTCATTGGACTGATGTTGGTTCAGATGGATTATTTGCATGTTTATGACTCAGCTTATATATCTTGTGTTATGGTTATCATTTTCTCTTATACTCATTCTTGTGACATGTATTAGCATTTAGTGTCATGATATGGCAGTCATATAAATATGTGGACTTGGATTTATTATTATTATGTTACATTTATCTCTCTAACTCCAATGCTCACTACTGTTTCTAGGATAGCACACTTTAGATGTATGACCACTTTTTCATTATTAATTGTGATGTGAAAACCCTAGTATTTCAAAAATGATATGTCGGCATATTTTCTTCAACTTTGGAACCCAAAGCACCTCCTATGACTCCTACAAATATACTGACTCAATTTGGAACCAAATAGTTCCCTCCCCCTTTTCTGCATACTTGGCATCATCACCATGCTCCACATGGGTCCCTGGAGCCTTCTCTATCATACTGCTAAAAATATATCATGATTCAATCACGTGGTGCCATGCACCACTATACAACTACAAATCATTCCTCATGTTCATGCTAGTGGTAAGGAATGAGACTAGTGAGAATTCCTTCTCAAAATTCACTGCAAAATCATCCATATGCATCTATGTTGATGCTATTGTGTGCTTATTCTATTTCCCATTCTTCTTCTTTGGAAACTGAAATGCATAGTGTCCATTATTGTGGTAAATAAAGCACTTTATTTTACTCAAGTTTTTCTTCCTAGACTGTGACGATGCTCCCATTATTACCCCTGGAACCTTGTCCTTTTCTCTTTCATGCCTCGCTAATAAGAGACAAGTTGTCCTCCTCCTCACATTCTTGCTTGCTCATGAGTATCTTCTTGGATGCAATCATCCCAAATCATTTTCCAATCTAGAATATTTTCTTGACATACAACTCCCTTCACAAATGTATCCTAAGAGTTAGGAAAGCCATTCAATGTCATAGGCATGAGTTCTGCATTAACAAATGTCTCCCCAACAACAGCTGTGAGTTCATCATGAATCTGAGTGATCCTCATGAGGTAACTAGTAACATTGTGATCATTTTGGAAACCCTGTGTGGAAAATTGAGACATTCTCGACATTTTGGGATAATTAGTTCAACCCATCCTTTTGAGATACTCCATATTTCTCACTTTTTCTAACAATCAATATGGTTTAATTAATATTATTAATTTCAAATAAGAAGATGTGAGGTCAACTTTATAAATTAGGGTTTTAATAATTTAAAGATTTTATTATATTATAATGTTTTTATATAATTAATTTGATTATATTTCTTGTCAGACAAAGTGACAACTATGGAGTATCTCCTGATGATGGGTTGAACTAATTATTCTGAAACATTGAGAATGTCTCAATTTTATACATAGGGTTTCCAAAAGGGTCGCAATATGAATACCTATGAAAGAACTAATTATAGAAATTAATAATATTAATTAAACCATCTTGCTTATTAGACAAAGTGAGAACTATAGAATATCTCCTGATGATGGGATGAACTAATTATCCCAAAACATCAAGAATGTCTCAATTTTCTACACAAGGTTTCCAAAAGGATCGCAGTATGACTACTTGTGAAAGCACTAATTCTAGAAATTAATAATATTAATTAAACCATATTTCTTGTCAGATAAAGTGATAACTATGGAGTATCTCCTGCTGGTGGGTTGAACTGTTTATCCTAAAATGTCAAGAATGTGTCAATTTTCTACACAGGTTTTCCAAAAGGATTACAGTATGACTACCTGTTAAAGCACTAATTCTAGAATTTAATAATATAAATTAAACCATATTGCTTTTCAGACAAAGTGAGAACTATAGAGTATCTCCTGATGATGGGTTGAACTAATTAGCATGAAATTTCAAGAACGTCGTAGTTTTCTACACATGATTTCCAAAAGGATCGCAGTATGACTACTTGTGAAAGAACTAATTTGAGAAATTAAAAATATTAATTAAACCATCTTGATTTTCAGACAAAGTGAGAACTATGGAGTATATCTTGATTATGGGATGAACTAATTAGCCCAAAATGTCAAGAATGTCTCAATTTTATACACAGGGTTTCCAAAAGGATTGTAGCATGACTACCCATGAAAGCACTAATTGTATAAATTACTAATATTAATTAAACCATCTTTCTTGTCAGACAAAGTGATAACTATGGAGTATTTCCCTATGTTGGGATGAACTAATTATCCCAAAACGTCGATAATTTCTCAATTTTATACACAACATTTCCAAAAGGATCGTAGTATGACTACTTGTGAAAACACTAATTATACAAATTAATAATATTAATTAAACCATCTTTCTTGTCAAACAAAGTGAGAACTATGGAGTATCTATTAATGATGGGTTGAACTAATTATCCCAAAACGTCGATAATGTCTCATTTTTCTACACATGGTTTCCAAAAGGATTGCATTCTCACTACTTGTGAAAGCACTAATTATATAAATGAATAATATTAATTAAACCATATTTCTTGTTAGACAAAGTGAGAACTATGGAGTATCTCCTGATGATGGGATGAGCTAATTATCCCAAAATGTCATGAGAATGTATCAATTTTCTACACAAGGTTTCCAAAATGATTGCAGTATGACTACTTGAAAGCACTAATTCTAGAAATTAATAATATTAATTAAACCATCTTTCTTCTCACTATTGATGATGGGATGAACTAATTATCCTGAAATGTCGAGAATGTCTCAATTTTCTACACAGGGTTTCCAAAAGGATTGTAGTATGCCTACCTATGAAAGCACTAATTCTTGAAATTGATAATATTAATTAAACCATATTGCTTGTTAGACAAAGTGATAACTATATAGTATCTCCTAATGATAGGATAAACTAATTAGACCGAAACATTGAGAATGTCTCAATTTTCTACACATGGTTTCCAAAAGGATCAAAGTATGACTATTTGTGAAAATACTAATTCTAGAAATTAATAATAATAATTAAACCATATTCCTTGTTAGATAAAGTGAGAACTATGTAGTATCTCCTAATGATGGGATGGATTAATTAGACCAAAACTTCAAGAATGTCTCAATTTTCTACATAGGGTTTCCAAAAGGATAACAGTATGACTACCTATGAAAGCACTAATTCTAGAAATTAATAATATTAATTAAACCATTTTGTTTGTCAGACAAGTGAGAACTATGGAATATATCCTGATGATGGGTTGAACTAATTGGCCTGAAATGTCGAGAATGTCTCAATTTTTTTGCACAGGGTTTTCAAAAAGATCACAGTATGACTACCTATGAAAGCACTAATTCTAAAAATTAATGATATTATATAAACCATCATGCTTATCGGACAAAGTGAGAACTATGGAGTATTTTATGATGATAGGATGAACTAATTTTCCCGAAATGTTAAGAATGTCTCAATTTTCTACACATGGTTTCCAAAAGGATCGTAGTATGACTACCTATGAAAGCACTAAACCATCATCTTGCTAGAAAAAGTGAGAACTATGGTTTATCTCTCAATGATGGGATGAACCTATTAGCTGAAACGTCAAGAATGTCTAAATTTTCTACACAGGGTTTCCAAAAGGATCACAGTATGACTACTTGCAAAAGATATAATTATAGAAATTAATTATATTAATTAAACCATCTTGCTTGCCGGGAAAAGTGAGAAATATGGAGTATGTCCTAGTTATGGGATGACCAATTAGCCCAAAACCTCGAGAATGTCTCAATTTTATACAAATGGTTTTGAAAAGGATTGTAAAGAGTTTCCTTTGAAATTAAGCACTAATTCAATTGGTAACATTATTCGTCTTCAACATCTAGATATCTCTTGCTTCTTGATATCAACTTCCTATTCATGTTGTCACTTTAGAACAAGTCCACTAGATATTTGTACGTTGCATGGGTTGTTTTCTTCTCGTCTACACTAAGAACCATATAATCCTTCACAACATATAGTATCACTCTTTGAGCTTTGATCTCCTTTTTCTCATAAGATTCCAAATTAACTAGATATGTTGGTTTGGTGATTGTCTTCTCCAAAAACCCCCACAAATCACGCTCCTTAAAAAACATGACAACTCTTTCCTTCCATGCCAAGAATTTAAATGCACATATTACCTGTCTTCAGACCTTAGACTTGTATATACCATAACTGCATCTACCAAAAACAATTGACTTATGATTTGTTCTTTAAGAACCCACCAAGATCTACCGTTGTAAACCATAGATATGTACTAGATTCTCCTATTAGTCACTCATATCTACTAGATATGCTACAATATAATTCAAATATTCTCCTTCTCAGAGTCTGTGCTCTGATACCATGTTGATTTTTTTTATTTCAGTGCTAGAAAAAATAAGTCCTAGTGTTTTTTCTTGCTTAATATTTAATTTAAGCTCATTGATTATTTTAAATAGTGGAAGAAAAAATAGGAAACAATCTCAATAAACACATACAAATTTATTCCCCTCAAAATCAAATTTTCATTAACAAATAATTCAATCTTAGAAGGGATCCATTACAAGGAAAATGGCCTTGAAAATTACACAACAAACTTGAAAAAATATGCCCTTTACAAGACCAAAATCAATTGAAATTTTTCCTTGGACATCTCCATGAAAACTCATAAAAACCTATAATTTTTTTTGTTTCCTCTACTGCCATGTCCGTACAACTGCACAGATCTGTATTGTAGTACCATGTATGAATTATGTACGCTAGTCTATACAATTGTGTGTAATTCATATGATATGTTTCGTACGTATATATGGAATATGTATAGTTTCCTTGTTGTTTTTCATGCCTACCTTTCTTGCTTAGATACACCACTTCCTGACTTGTATGGATTCCTATTGCTCCTATATTTCTATCCTTTCTTACTAGCTCTAGAAATTCCGTATGTGATTCTATAAAACTATATGTAATCCATACGATATGTTTCGTATGACTGTATGAAATATTTGAAGTTGCCTTCTTGTTTTTCATGGCTATCTTTCTTGCTAAGATGTGCTTCTGCATGACTAGTATAGCTTCCTACTACTCCAAGATTGTTGTCCTTTCTTTACTATCCTTGGAAATTATAAATTCCTTCTTCTTCTCTCCTCCTTCGATGAAATCCATTTTTCTCCCTTTCCCTAAGAGACTAAAAACCATAAATTCCTTCTCTTAATTTTCCACTCAAGATAGAGTCTCTCTTGTGTTTTTCTCCTCTCCCCTTAGCTCCCTTTTATACTTTTTGGTTGAACCAAAAACACAAATTCAATAGCCAATATTAAATCTCATCCACTTGCGATCAAGGCCTAAGATTCATTTAATTAACTTAAATCACTAAAGCCCTAAAACCTAGGATTTTCTCCAAATTAACCCTAATTAATTATAAAAGGGAATTCACAATTAATTATAAAAGGGAATTCACTTTAATAAGTCCTTTAATTAAAGTTAATTTCCTAAGTTCCTAAGAGGTCATGGTGAAGATTCCCTTGGGTAAGACACCCACCTCATGGAAATAATTTCCCAAGCTACAAAAGTTCAACAAACCCTAATTATAATTTTAGTAGAGCAAGGCACCTAACAAAAAATAAGAATTACATATCTAACTACACCATTAATGACCATTTTATTCTTTTAAACCAACCATAGCCCAAGTTTTTATACTTCTATGTGCTTAGTGGCTTCACGAAGAGGTGTGTGTTGGGACTAGGGAAAGGAAGGAAGAATTCACTTAGAATTATTCCCAAGTATGGAGAAGAGATAAAGAAGAAGATAAATTAGATGCGACAGAAGCAACAACATGAAAGAATAAGAGAAAGGAGTTGTGATAGAAGCAGTGAAAGGAAGTAAGAAGCAAGAAGATGTGTGACAGAAGGAAGGAGTGCGATAAGTGAATATGTGACAAAATAAGAGTATCAGAAGGCATGCAAGTGGAATAATGGCTAGAAAATGGCAGTAAGGTGTAATGATTAGAAAGTGACAGGCCATAAGTATCATGGCTATGAGTTCAGGTAGAGACGAAGGAAACCACACGTATAAATGTATCTTTGTAATTCAGGCTGTTAGTGCCTCCTGTTAGGTGTTACTAGAATAGAAAAAGACAACCCATTGGCTAAGTATAGGAAGTCGACTGAGAAAGAGAAAGTAAACGAGTCTGTAACGAGTCTGTATAAGAGTCTATAAAAGAAGGAACCCAAGTTGTATGTGGGTTAGCTTCTCTGTTGTTAGCTCTATATTGTTATATTGTTGGCTGCTCTGTATTTTTTTGTATGTTAGTGTTGCTGAGTGCATATGAGTTGAAGAAGTTGCAGCTAAGTGCACAGATGTATAGGAGAGGTTGAGTCGATCCAAGATGTGTGTGTATCATTAGTAAATCTGAGTAGAAAGAAAGTAGAGAGAAGATTAGAGAGCATGAGAGGAATAAAGAGTCTGTAAAGACAGAGAAGAAGGTCTAGAATAGAGACTGTAGCTTATTGCACAGACGAAAGGTGCATATATTTCTCATGCTAGATGAAGAGCATCTTTGTGGTTTTTTTCCCGGATGGGATTCCATGTTATATTCAGTTTATATGTGTGAATGTTGAATATGTTTGAATTACCCATGTAAACATTGTATTGAATGGATGATTATAGATTTTCTTATGAGTGAATGGATGTACATAAGTCACATTGTATCGGTTGAATAGGATTATGCTGCATAAAGGTTGCTGTTATAATAAGTTGCATAAGAGAAGTTGGGTCATGGTCTAACTGTTCAAAGTAAACATAGATAATCCACCCACTCAATTTGTTGAGTGCCTTGGTAAGGGACTGAGTTACCATAATTCCACCACCTAACTGCAGAAATGTGGTTCTGGTAGTTACCCATTCAGAGAGATATCTCGGGTGAGACTGCATCTGCGTCACAGGTGTTGCTAACTAAGCTCTACTCTGTCGAGATGATTTATTTGGATTTTTTGCGCTAAGTAGAAGGGATTGAACCTGGGTCAGTATCCTTGAAGGAGGTTGAAAATACAAAAATTAGTTCCATTGAAGGGACCAGAATAATTTTGGTGAGGGATATGTTGTGGGAACCAACTAAACCCAAGATTTAATATTGGGTGGATTTCAAAGCGTTAGAATTTTCACGAGAAGAAATTGAAGTATCTCGATGGAAACCAATAGAGTGGTTGGGCCGGTACAACTATACAGATATCCACGATATTTTCTTTTCTGAGTTTCCCATTGTGTTGCATGAGTGGTTGTCTAAGTTGGAAACCCAACAAAGAAATTTCCAAGAATGAGAACCGAAGGAGTGGAATCCTCATTTGATTGAGTGACTGAAAAGAGTAAGAAACCCCATGTCTAGAGCTGTGAATTTTTGGATAGAAAATATCTTGGAGGGATGCATTACTAAGTTTTGTTGTTGCAACAATAACCTCATACATTGAGGCGTAGTGGATTGTTTTTCAAGGACCACGCGGTAGATATCTGTCATCTTTAAAGACGTGGATAAAAATGCTTGTTTGTGAAAAAGGCATTCTACGAATGTGACAAGTGAAGACTTTGTACAAAAAGAGTGGGTATGTCGCAACAAAAATATGTGAAAAATGACTCAACTTGAGTTGAGATGTTCCGTGGAGATAGTGGAACTGAACTAGAGTCTAGTTGTTTAAGAAGTAGAAGAAGATTTAGATTTGGAAAGTGAAGAAAGAATCTGTTAGGAAGAGGGATTTACAACATGACTAGAGAAGAAGAAGACTACGATCTTGCGTCGTACTTAGACGAAGTATCTTGTGACGAAGAAGAAGAGTATCAGTCGATCTCTGAAGGAGACAAAGAATCAGAAGAGTCAATTGAAGCTCCAAATCAGGAACGCAGTTACAACTCGCCTACAATACTGGAAACATGGCCAAAGGTAATATCTAGATACTTATCTCCAAGTGAATTTGTAAATATGAGCATTACTAACACTGTAAATAAAGGATAATGGAGTCCGGCTAGACAAAATTTTCTTCCAACTGTACCAATAGTAAATACAACAGTCATGGCTGACACTAAGTTACCAATATTCAATGGAAATGGGTTGGAGGACCCAAAACAACATTGGTTTCTTTGTGAAGCTATGTGGATTGTGAGATAGATCCATGATGAAAATATCAATAAAGCACAGATGATCATGACTCTGTGAGGTCGTGCACTTGAATGGAACATGAAATTTTCTATAGTGCAAGTAGGAATTTCCCAAAAAAACTCAATGAGATTCGAATGGGCATGATAAATGAGTTTAGGAAGCCAAAGTCTGAATTGCAATTCATTACTAAGATCAAAGAAATTAAGAAGCTACCGACAGATTCTGTTTGGGACTTTGACAAGATATTTAAGACATTAATGGCTAAAATGAGCTTCTAAATGTCAGACGTACATCATAAGGAGTGGTTCATTGTCTCCTTGTTGCCGCACATCTGAACCCCATTGATGCAACAAAAGATTGTGTCATAGATAAATGCTCTTGAGATAGAAATGAAGCTAAAATCCTCACCGATTGGAGATAACAACACAATAATGATGCAAATTCAATCACAGCTGGACAACCTTACGGTGCAGCTCCGAGACATTAAGAGAGGCAATGAATTTCAAGAAGAACTATTGTGTACAAGATGTAGAATATATGAACACCATAAAGAAAATTTCCCAATGCTCATGAACCATGTCACAATAGGAGCCCTGAACTCGATAAACACCCAAGGGATTCCTTGGGTTAGAATATCTTAGAATAGGGGCCACAAGTTCGAAGAATTTCTGTATTTATAAAAGATTGTAAGTACACTAGCTAGTCTATATTGTAAATTCTGTAAATCAGTAGTTCATGAAGAAAAAGAATCCAGAGCACTTCAGTTGCTGTAGGAAAATACGATGGATACCTACTTCATGAAAAATGATGAGCATATGTAAGCTGAACAAACACAACCTCAGTATCATCCTACTCAATATCCACCACCCCAATATCAACAACCACAGTATCCTCATCTGCAATACCAACAAAATCAGTATCCACCACAACAACAATACCCTTAGCAAAGGGGGGGTGTAATTTTTTGAGGCTGAGGACAACAACAAGGAGGAGGAGTATTTGGTCAAGGAAAAGGCCAAGCCATATGCTATAACTGTGGGAAACTAGGACATTTTTCTTGAGATTACCAAAGTCCTGCAAAAAAATGTACATATTGTAAAGCATTTGATCACACTATTGAATAGTGTCCGCAACTAATTAGGAAATGGAAGGCTCAAATTGTCATAAATCCCAACCCGGTGCAGAATCATAATCCAAACCCCAACCAAAACATTCAGATAATTTTTGCTGAGCCGAGAGAATTTAACATCATTGTGGTTACAAAAGGAGGTGATGTGATAAGTGCATACCAGAATACACAACATGGAAAACCGTAGGTGCAACTCATGACACAGATGAAAGCCCCACTATATGTGTAGAAGGAGAAGGAATTGTTCTTGGATGTGCGACCAAATTTTGTTGATGCTAATCAACCATCAACATCTGGACAAGTCAAGACCATGGCTGAACGATTTGAACAGTTACTCAAGAAGCAATCCATGAAAAAGGTTAGTAAGACTAAAAAAAATTTCAAAAGTTTTTTAGCACTAATCAATGATAAAGATGTTGTCACAGAGCTGACAACACTTATAGAAGAAAATCTAGACGACCTGCAACCTAGAAAAGAGTTAACCATATCGAGAAGAGACTAAAAATAGGTTAAGAACTGTGAATGATTGTGTAGATAGGATATTATGATATGGATTATATCATATTAGATTTGGGCTTGGATGTTAACATATTGAAAAGACATACATGGGAGAGCATGAATAAGACTTGCGAACTAGTCGAAGGCTCTACCAATTCAGCTAAGACTTGCGAACTATTTGAAGGCTCTACCAATTGGTAGACTAACTTAAGTTCCTGTAGAAGTCGAAGGCTTAAAGAAATATGCATACTTTGAAATAATCGAAATTCTCAATGACACAAATCCATACCTTGCACTTTTGGGAATTGATTAGGAGATACAAAACCAAAAAATTATTAATTTTAAGAAAATAATCTTATTATTTGAAGATTCTGAACTAATGGTCATCATGCTCATTGATCCGCTTGAAGGGAAGAGATATGTCGAGCCAATGAATAGTGAAGGCCAAGGAAATTACCTTGATCAATTGTATAATATCATGTCTTCAAGAGAATATTATATAAATCCAACAACTAATGGGAAGATGATTTGATGGAGTGTAAGTTCTTGCACATCCGATTCAGGTGATGCCTCGAAAAATTGGCAGAAAAGGCTACAGGAAGTCTCCATGAGAAGATGTGAAAGAATCATAAGATATGTCCACAGGGTAGGATCAAAAGCAAGCGAGATGCCTACATATGAAGGATTAACCAACCTTGCATGTTTTCTAGTGGAGTTTGAAGACAAAATTACAGAATTGTAGTGATTGTCCGCCTTGGACATTGTGCTGAAAGATATGCCCGCTAGATGGTGGGCTGCACATAAACAATCTATATCTGAGTGGCCATAGTGTAAAATATTACTAGAGATTAGATTTGGGGAAGAGATCATTTATTTTTATCATAAGTATACATGACTGACAAATCCTGTGGAGCATATTGAGCATTATCGCATGACATGGAAGGAATATCCTCGACAGGAATGGGTTCATCGATTCATCCACAAGTTGGAAATGGTACCAAGAAATTGGTATACATCAGTGGAGATGCGAAGAGGAACTGTCGAATCGGAATATTTAGTCACAATATTTACCCATACATTTGAGTTCACAAGTGAACATCTGAAAATTGATGTTGTGCTACAGAAATTGAAGGAAAATATATTTGAAGAAATCTTAGTTGCATCCATGAACTTCCATCAATGCAGGACAATAGTACACCACTGGATGGAATGTTACAATACTACAGGAGAATCGGATGATGATGATTCGCTTGAGATAAACATACCTGATTTAGAAGGTACACATGTAGTGGAAGGAGATGGAATTTCTAGTGACCAATTCCTAAGTCCACTCAAGACCAAGAAAGTAAATATTGAATCTTCTGAAAACGAAAAATTTGCCAATATTGGATATTAATGGGATGATGATACTATGCAGAAGATCACAGATTTATTGCATGAATTTCAGGATCTGTTCCCTACTATTTTTTTTTGAGACAAAAGGAATAGTCAGTGACCTCGGTAAAATGAAGATACATTTGAGGCTCGATGCAAGGCCAGTCAAATAATGACTATACAGATTAAACCCACGCTACAAAGAAAAAGTTAAAGCCGAACTAGACCGAATGCTAGAGGCAGGCGTGATAGAACCTGTTGAAGAATCAGAATGGATCACTCCAATTGTAGTGCAAGAAAATAAAACTTCAGGGGAAGTGAGAATTTGTGTCGACTTGAGGAAGTTAAATGATGTATGTTTGCATGATCCATTTTTGACTCCATTCATAGATGAAGTATTGGAGAATGTCAAAGGACAAGAAATGTATTATTTCACTGATGGATTCTCGAGTTACCATCAAATAAGAATTGAAAAGGAGGACCGACACAAGTCTACCTTTGCGACAGAGTGGGGATGCTTCTAGTACATGGTAATGCCCTTTGGACTCAAGAATGCACCTGTAATTATTTATAGAATCATAGTTGACGTGTTTAAATATTTTATACATAAATTTCTTGAAGTCTAACTTGACGACTAGACAGTATTTGCTCTTGTAAGAGACCATATAGAGAGCCTTAGAATGATGTAGGAAGAATGCTTCCAGTATCAAATTTCCCTAAATTTGAAAAAATGTATCTTTTATGCACCTTTTGGAGCTATGTTAGGCCATGTGGTATGTCACAATGAAATTTTGGTTGATCCAGCCAAGGTTGCGATCATCCTTGACTTACCACCACCTACCATGGTTAAGAAGTTAAGAGAAGCATTAGGACATATTGGATACTACAGAAATTTTATCAAGGGATATGCAGAGGTGACTATCTCGATGGAGAGACTTCTAAAAAAAGACACTAAGTTTCAGTGGATGGAAGAATGTCAAGAGAGTATGGACAAGCTGAAGAACAAGATGGCTACTGGGCCAATACTTGTATTTCTAAATTGGGAAAAAGAGTTCCATGTTCATGTCGATGCATTGCATTTTGCGCTTAACATGGTACTGATGCAGCTGGGTGAAGGACCGATTGATCACCCCATTGCCTTCACTAGTAGAAATGTATCGACTGTGGAGAAAATTTATACCACAATAGAGAGAGAAGGGATTGCAATGGTATATGTGTTGTAGAAATTTAGACACTATTTACTCGGTGGACATTTCAAGATGTACACTAACCATTCTACACTGAAATATTTGGTCAATAAGCTGGTGTTGGGGGGGGGCAGATCTATTGGTGGCTTCTCCTCTTCTAGGAATTTAATTTTGGGATAATTTTTAAACCCGTTCGGTTGAATTTGGGACTAGACGACCTATCAAGGATTGAAAGTGGAGAAGAACCTACTAGTATGGAAGATAATGTTCCTGATGCACAACTGTTTGCGATAACCATGTTGATGACAAGTATAAAAATATCATACATTTTATGAGTATAAGTTATGCGTCGACTAATTTTACCACGACACAAAAGAAATAGTTGGTGGTGCGAGTTGTATATTTCCAGTTGATTGCTGGATACTTGTATAAAATGGGTCTTGATGGGACACTTCAGCGTTGTGTTTTGGAACATGAGAGGGTGATGATATTAAGTGAAGCACATGCTGGTGCTGCAGAAAGTCACTATGCAGGAAAATATATAGTGCGCAAGATATTAAAGGCAGGATTATGGTGGCCCACCATGCATGTAGATGATCAGGATTATGTCACAGCTGTGATATTTTTCAAAGAATTGGCAAGTCATCCCGAAGGGATGAAATTCCATTAGTACCGCATGCAACATTACAAGAATTTGATAAATGGGGCATTGAATTCGTAGGACCTATCAGTCCAGCAGGAAACCGCATGGGAGCAAGGTATATTATCACTGTGACTGATTACCTAACCATATGGGTAGAAGTTGTGCCAGTAAAGGACTGTATTGCTGCTGTGAAGTCCTTATTTGAAAACATTGTGACAAGTTTCGACTCCCCAAAGAGTTTGATCAATGATCAAGGTATGTGTAATGTCCCCTGGGGATATCAATGGGACCAAGGGACATATCATTATCTCTCTAACTCTAATTAGATAATTTTATCACATTGGATTAGTTAAACATATATTAAAATTCATTTTTCAATATTTGTTTCATGACAAAGTCATTTTAATTACAAATAATTAAAATAAATTCAATAATTATTCAAATGTCTCATCCAAGGGATGGAAAGGATTACTAACACCTTCTAGAAACATCACATATCAATTCCAATCCAATTCAGACATAAATTTCACATCTAAATGCATTTTCTCTTAATCATGATTAATTAGTAATTAGTGTTCCAATTACGATACTTAACGACAATTAGCGCATAAGTGGTGGTGCTTATTATAATTTCATTTGTTTATCACTTAACCAATTTTTATCAATTCCAATGGCCAATTAACACCTAATAATGTGTAGATCAGGGCTAATTACCATTTTCCAATTAATTAAACATAGTAATTATGAAAATGATTCCACGAGAACTAGTTAACTAGTTGTTCAATACTAACAACTAGTCTTGCACAAATTCGACACACAACCATGACAATGAACCAAAAAGTGAACCTAAAGCCATTATACACATATTTAAGCATGCATGCACAGAAAAATAAAGTACTTTTGCATATCAGATCCGAGTACATAAACAAAGGATATTTCAAGTGCAATCAATACAACTAGTTAATAAACACTGCCGGGAATTCAATCAAACCAATTGTACCGAGTTTCAAGGCACATAGAGGTCAAGGTACAGAAATGAAAAATAGAATTCTACAGCACAATTAAATAACCAATAACAGAGCATATGTCTGTACATTCATCTTTTACCAAAAACAGAGATCCGAATCCAAAAACTATTTGTAAATTTGTCAATTTCACTGCAATGTACCTATTTTTCAATTGAACTTTCCAACTTCCAAATAAAGATAGATATATGATTATTGTAGCTCATGTAAAGAATATGAAGTATCACTTACATTCATATGTTTGTAGCTTTCCACCCATATACATTCCATTAAAAAATCCACAAAATAAATTAATTTTACTCATCTGAATCCACTAGTAATCCTAGGAATCGCTAGAATATTTAAATCCACAGGTCGTAGAATAATTTAAAATGAAATTCCAACTATAAATAACATGTTTTATCATTCATAACAGAGGTATATTTCATTCTAACATTTTTTCAAACACTTCATATGAAAAGTCCAAAATTTACTCAAAACAATTCCATTGAAGGAGCTAGAAATTGGAAATTGATCTAGAATTTCGGTAGACATTTCCCCAACACTACCAAGAAGATTTATCCTCACATTATCATACACATTTAAATATTATTTATCAGATATAAACATAAAAGAATCACTTAGGAATTTTTACAAACACTTCATGTGGTAATTCTCCAAACTATGCCAAACAGTTCGATCGAAGAACTAGTTTTTGAATAAAAGGTAGAAGCATGAAAGAGAAGTGTCTTAAATAATTCCGAGGATACGAAACCATCAAAATATACAGTATATAATGAAAATGGGAATAAATATCAGTTTTGTAGAAAATATACCAAATAATTATTTTCTCAAACAATTTGTGCACAAAATCCCAAAAACTAGTTTCTAAAGGCCTTCATAAAATTTACTTGCATAAATAGATTGAATTATATGAGAAGATTATTCCACAAATAACTCATTTGTTTCATCAAACATTTCATGTGCATCTATAAATAAATCATATTATATCCAAGTAAATTAAATAAACATGAGATAAATCACTTATCTTATCAATGTGCATCTGGCATCATCCGGACCACATTCCACCCAGCCTTTGGAACTTCCAAGCTAGATCTCACTTTGAAAGGCCACCCCTAATATGAGGCCATAGATCTACAATAGAGGTGCACTGAATAATAACTCAAGTATGAGCTTTGAGAATCCAAAACTCTATTCCTCACCACATACTTCCTCTTCCACCCCACTACCAGGTGCAATGGTAATCCAGACCCCATAGGCCATCAAGATATCGACATTCACCAGTAGGATTTTTGTGTAGTTTAAGGAAAAATACAAGTAGTGGAAACCAAGGAAAATCGAAAGTATGAACAACCATAATCAACAACCATCCAAAAGAACCATGAAAAACAACCTCCCAACTAAGGATATCAAACATGTATTTATAGAACAAATAAGGTAATTCTAACTCAATGGGTCAAAATAAACCCATGGTAATCCAACTTGAGTCAATCCAATGTAGGGGTAAATCAACCACAAGAGGTTAACCCTAATCCAACCCAAGCAATTCAAAATTTCAAGGAGAATGACTCCAAGCCACTCCACCCAACTCAAAATTAGTGAGGTGAGGTGTCACACAAGCCAAGGCATCTTCCCAAAATAGAAGAGGGGGGTTACAAAAGGATTTACACAAGAGTTACACAAATATTTACACAGGGAGTTACAAAACCACCAAAGGGGCTCAATCAACAAGTGGAACCCACCCAAACACTAAGGGGGCCCATTAAATCATGAATTAGGATCAATAATACCAAACATAGGATAAATTAATCAAAAGTTGGGTCATTTGTACAATGTTTGGGTGATCATCAATTAATAAAGCCACTAAGGCATAAATATGGACCAAGATCAACCAAACAAGTTCTAAAGTGCTAGGAATGTCCCCATTCCCCCTCACATTGTGTATCTAGGCCTCCCATACTCTTTTAGTGGTCCTCGATGTGCCAGTTGTTTTCATTAATTAATTATTTACAAAATAATAATAATGTCTCTAGGTCCTTAAAGACCCTTTTTCCGACACCATGTGCCACAATAATAAACAATTAGAAATTACATATGTCTGGGGCTTTAACACACAGGGTATTACATCCGCTACCCCTTAAACCATGCATTGTCCTCGATGCATAATACATACATGATTTTAAAACTTTCAAAGGGATCACTACCTTCAGTTTTCAAGTAGTATTTCTTGGAACTCCTCTTCCGAGAAACCACAATATTTCCCATTACTACTTTCCTGTCTTTCTTCACTGCCTATGGGATGTGACTCCCTTCACTTAACTTGTTCCTCAAGATATCGCCATCCCATTTTCTGGCTTCCTGTGCGAGAACCAATACTAGTAGCAAGGGTCAATATTCAATCCCCATTACAGGGTCTTCAAATTTCAACAAAGATACATTCACCTAAAAATCATATTTCAATAAACCATATGATTAACATCAAGTATACAAATGTACGATGCATGATATAAGATTATTCTTTAACTAATAAACCATGAACACAAAGATAGCATAAATCAATCACCATGGAACCTATACAAAATACAATAACATGAATAGCACATGAGAGAATACTTATCTCAAATTATGGCATATAGATTCAATGGGACAATGTTCCTCCCATAAGAAGAGTGCAATCAGTTTAGTAACTCTCAGAACTACCTCTTCTGAGAACCTCAATGCTTTCCACTACTACTTTCATGTTTGTCTCTACTGCCTATGGGATCACCATCCCATTTCCTTGATTCCTATGCAAGAATCTGGACTAGTAGAGTGATATGATGTAAGCAAAGGGGTGAAAATCCACCAGACTACCTTTCTAGAAATGTATACTATACTGCTCTCTGAAGGAATCCAGGAACTCAGCCCCAACAGCTAAACCATATTCTTCAACAAAGATACTTGAAATAGAGATGCTTCTTTAACAAGGATTATTTTTCACATTCCCAACAGACACATGGTTAGTGGTAAACATATATACTGTTCAATAAGATTCTTAAAATACATCTTTCAAAAAAATAAATTTTCTAATTAATTACAGGAAATACTTCAGTATATGCAAGGCACTCGAGATTAGATACTTCTTCAACAAATACTTGAAATGCATCTAATGAAATCTTATTCTAATGAATTTCAATAATATGAAATGCATCTACTGATATCACTGTCACGTACCCACCCCTCTACTCGGCGGAGAGGACACGACTAACATCTATCAACCCAGGAAGTCTAAGCCCCATGAATATACATATACATATACATATACATATACATATACATATACATATACATATACATATACATATACATATACATATACATATATATATATATATATATA
>LPNX010624747.1:96876-146332 GCA_001517045.1 Pseudotsuga menziesii
ATAAATTCATAAACAAAATACGGTTGTGGAAATAAAATACAAGAGATTACTTATCTTGAAAGAAGCTTGTCCCGTAACTAGCTATGTCGCTGCAACATTTCACCCAACCATAGGTCAGTGTGTTCTTTAATATTTCAGTAGTACTACCACCCCCGAGCTAGGCATGATTTCCCCAAGGAACAAGGAACACTAGCAAACTTCACCCATAGCCAAGGATACAATAAAATTCAGTCAAGCCAACACAGTTGGGTTTATCAGACTTACACAAGCAATGGTTTACACTTAGCCAAATTCACATGAGACACAACCAAGCTAAATTCACATGAGACATAGCCAAGCCAACAGATGGGTTTATCAGGATACCAGCCAAGCCATCCTTTTAGTTGGGTTTATCAGGCTTACAAAGGCAGTGGTTTACACTTAGCCAAATTCACATGAGACACAACCAAGCCAACATATGGGTTTATCAGGCTACCAGCCAAGCCATCCTTCTAGTTGGGTTTATCAGGCTTACACAGGAAATGGTTTACACTTAGACAAGTTCACATGAGACACAACCAAGACAACATATGGATTTATTAGGCTACCAACCAAGCCATCCTTCTAGTTGGGTTTATCAAGCTTACACATGCATTGGTTTACACTTATCCAAATTCACATCAGACACAACCAAGCCAATAGATGGGTTTATCAGGCTACCAGCCAAGCCATCCTTCCAATTGGGTTTATCAGGCTTACACAGATAGTGGTTTACACTTAGCCAAATTCACATGAGACACAACCAAGCCAACAGATGGGTTTATCAGGCTACCACCCAAGCCATCCTTCTAGTTGGGTTTATTAGGCTTACACGGGTAGTGGTTTACACTTAGCCAAATTCACATGAGACACAACCAAGCCAACATATGGGTTTATCAGGCTACCACCCAACCCATCCTTCTAGTTGGGTTTATCAGGATTCCAAGGAGGTGGAAAGACTGATTGCTAAGCTAGTGAGCTCAACCCCAGAGCTATGAACACCCACACTGGATCTAGCCTGACTTCTAAACAATTACACACCCAACACAAGGAAGCATTTCCTTCTCTACTACACAGTCCCTTAGGCCATGCCTTCCCTTCCAGTGCTATTTAGGGTATGCAATGAAGAAAACCAACCTTCTATATTGGTCTGTGAGGTTCCTTCACACACTAGGTTTATCAAGCAAGTCTAGACTCCATTTCCATTCCTCAAATCAATTCATATGCCAAACAAGGATGTACACACAGTTAACTCAGTATTGGGATTATCAAATTATAGCAGATGCCAAGGATTACACATACACATACAAAAATTATGAATTTCTGAGCATTTCCTGATCCAAACTGACTGCTGCATTTCAACAAAGGTATTTGATATACTACAAGGATTCCCTAGAAAGATAATTTCAACAAAGATCACAAGGATAAATATTTTCAAATATCACCTACATACTTTTTCATTTTAATGTAACAAGCAAAGTGAAGTTATATGCAACAGTTCTAATCTAACTAAGAACTAGAAAGGCCATAACAACGTATTACTTTTCATCTCAACACAAAGCATAATTCTTCTTAGAGATCACTCAAAAGACATTATTCATCAACTAATATCAATCATACAACGAACTGTTAACTTTTCATATGCTTAGCTAAGACATCAGTATTTCATTTCATTTTCATAACAAAAGCATATACACAGGATCACTGAAAGAAACAGCATCACAAGAACAACACAGATTTATCCTGGGAAAACCCTAAAGGGAAAAACCCAGCAAAAGCTTCCTCAATATAGATGCCCCAAAAAGGTAAAAGATAAAACCAACAAGGAGATCAAAAACCTGATCCTCCTCCTTCTCCAGCTACTTCTCTCCTCCACAAGTGCGCTACTCAAGTGAGTGTGTGTGTGTCTAAAATGAGGAGCACCACAGCTCTATTTATATTCATCCATTCACTTGAATTAACTCATCCGACATGTAGGCTTGAGTTAATCATGTAGGCTCGAGTTACACATGTAGGCTCAAGTAACCACACTGGGGTGCTAATGACCCACCTTTACAAATAAAGGGGACAACCTCATGACTCTTATTAGTTCTTCCGATTAGAATCATCGGGGTATAAGATAATACTAGTGGTTCTCCTGGTAGGACCATCGGGGACCACAAAAGATACATATAGAATATTCTTCGAAGTTACAATATTTCAACACTCCCCCTTAACCAGAAGGGTATTCTACAACAACATCAAAAAAAGCAATAGTAGGAGAGGACATCATCAACATCATCAGGGTAACACATCTATAAATCATTGGAATCTTTTCAACATCATATAGTCTTTGTCTTCAATATTTGATGACAGCAACTCTTTAATCAACATCAACATCTTTTGACCTTTTGATCAGCAACATCTTCAACACTTGGATATTTCAATCAGCAACATCTTTAGCAACATCTTCAGCACTTAGACCTTTCGATCAGCAGCAACATCTTCAGCACTTTGACCTTTCGATCAGCAACATCTTCGGCACTTTAACCTTTCGATCAACAACATTTTCAGCAACATCTTCAACACTTTGACCTTTCGATCAGCAGCAACATCTTCAGCACTTTGACCTTTCGATCAGCAGCAACATCTTCAGCACTTTGACCTTTCGATCATCACCAATATCTTCAGCATTTTGATTAGCAATATCTTCAGCACTTTGATTTTTCGATCAGCAAAGACATCTTCAGCATTTTGACCTTTCGATCAGCAACATGATCACATTCTGATTAGTAACATCGTGATCAGCACCATCATCATACTTCAACTCTCGAATAGAATCATCATCAGCATATTCTGATCTTTTGATTAGTATGTCATCATCATCACATACTGATCATCATCATCGTCACACTCTGATATTTCGATCAGTACATCATCATCATCATACTCTTGATCATTCGATCAGTACATCATCATCATACTCTGATATTTTGATCAGTACATCATCATCATCATAAAAACATCATCATCATGAAAACATAAACATCATCAAAACATCATTATGATCAAAACATCAAAATATCATCATCATCACACTCTGATATTTCGATCAGTACATCATCATCATCATAAAATCATTATCATCAAAACATCAACATCATCATCATCAAAACATCAACATGATCCTTCCTTTCGGAATTACGGGATCGACATGTCTGTGGTACTCAGACAATCCTTCCTGTTGGAATTACGGGATTTAGGTCTTTACGGAGTTACTAACGATCCTTCCTTTTGGAATTACGGGATCAACACATTTGTGGAGCTCAGACGATCCTTCCTTTCGGAATTATGGGATCAAGTTTTTATGGAGCTACTAACGATCCTTCCTTTCGGAATTACGGGATTTAGGTCTTTACGGAGTTGCTAACGATCCTTCCTTTCAGAATTACGGGATCAACACATTTGTGGAACTCAGACAATCCTTCCTATTGGAATTACGGGATCAACACATCTATGGAACTTAGAAAATCCTTCCTGTTGGAATTACGGGATCAAGTCTTTACGGAGCTACCAACGATCCTTCCTTTCGGAATTACGTGATCAACACATCTATGGAACTCAGACAATCCTTCCTATTGGAATTACAGGATCAAGTCAATGATCCTTCCTTTAGGAATTATGGGATTTAGGTCTTTACGGAGTTACTAATGATCCTTCCTTTCGGAATTATGGGATCAACACAGTTGTGGAACTCGACAATCCTTCCTCTAGGAATTACGGGATCAACACACGTTCTCGAGTACCGAAGTCACCGGATCCGTTCTGAACCGAAGTTCAAGGATGATACAATCCTACCACATTCACGGGGACCGAGATCTCCTGATACATTTTGAACCGAAGTTCAAGGATGATGCAACCCCACCACTTTCACGGGGGCCGAGACCTCCGGATACATTTTGAACCGAGGTTCAGGGATGATGCAATCCACCACTTTCACGGGGGCCGAGACCTCCAGATACATTTTGAACCGAGGTTCAGGGATGATGCAATCCACCACTTTCATGGGGGTCGAGACCTCCAGATACATTTTGAACTGAAGTTCAGGGATGATGCAATCCTACCACATTCACGGGGGCCAAGACCTCTGGATACATTTTGAACTGAAGTTCAAGGATGATGCAATCCCACCACATTCACGGGGTCCGATACCTCCGGATACATTTTGAACCGAAGTTCAAGGATGATGCAATCCCACCACATTCATGAAGACCAAAGTCACCGAATCTATTTTAGACAGATGTCCCAGGATGATACAATCCCTCTTCATTCTCGAGGACCGAGGTCATCGGATCACTTTTGGACAGATGTCTCGGGATGATACAATCCCTCTTCATTCTCGAGGACCGAGGTCACCGGATCACTTTTGGATAGATGTCCCGGGATGATATAATCCCTCTTCATTCTCGAGGATTGAGGTCACCGAATCACTTTAGGACAGATGCCCAGGGATGATACAATCCCACTGCAACATCACTACTCCCCCTTTCGCGGAAGGTTCTTCCGAACCTCACCAAGCTTGTCTCGAAATTGTTCGAACTTTACTCGAGACAGAGGCTTCGTTAGCACATCAACAACCAAACCATCATCATCTACATCTACAGTATGTGAATACTGAACTATCACCATCTGTATCTCCAGTATGTGAATACTGAAAGCATCATCTATATCTTTAGTATGGGAATACTGAAACATCATCACTTGCATCTTTATCTTGAATGTAGAAATATCTGATTTCTATGTGTTACGATGGAACACAGGGTTCTCTATTATCACAACTCTCGTTATCACATAGAATCAATGTAGTATCCATCTTCAGGTCAAGGAGACTTGATATCAGCTTCCAAAGCCATATGGCTTCACAACTTAGCAGAGCAATCTGCTATGTATTCTGCTTTTGTTGTTCTAAGAGAAACACTGGACTGTTTCCTGCTAAACCATGAACTCATAGCAGGCCCCAAACAAAAGCATCTACCTGATGTGATTTTCCCGTCTGAGATACTTCCAACCCAATCTGCATCTGTATATCCATACAATCTGTAGTCATGGCTACCATCATAGTATAGACCAAGGTCTATAGTCCCTTTCAAATATCTCATCACATGTTTTGCAGCTACTAGGTGAACCCATCTTAGTTGAACAAGATATTGAATTAAGGTGTTCACAGCAAAACAAATGTTTGGTCTGGTGTTTGTTAAGTACATCAATGACCCAATGATATGTCTGTAATGAGTCGCATCTACTAACTCTGATGAGTCATCATCTAACAGCTTTAGTTTGGAGTCCATGGGTGTGGCCATGGCTTTTCATTCCAACATATTTAATCTCTTCAATATCTCTACCGCATACTTTCCCTGGTTGAGAAATATTTCTTCTGAACTTTGTCATATTTCCATACCTAGGAAATAGTGCATTAACCCAAGGTCTTTCATCTCAAATTCTTCTGCTATTTTCTTCTTGCTTTCCATGATCTGTTTCTCCTTCCCTGTCAAGAATAAGTCATCCACATATAATAACAGGATGACAGGTTCATCTTCTACAACCTTGAGATAAAGGTTAGGATCAACTTTACTCTTGGTAAAACCCATAATTGACAGGAAACTGCCATACCAAGCTCTAGGAGCTTACTTCATGCCATAGAGGCCCTTATTCAACTTACATATATGAGTCCATCTGTCTTCAACTTCAAATCCTTTTGATGTAAAAATCTTCAACAATCATACCATTAAGGAAGGATTGTCTTTACTTCATCATGGAAGCAACTACCATCATAGTTCTAAAGGAAGTGTACCTTGCTTCCTGGAGTAAGTGTCTCTTCAAAATTAATTCCCTCTTTCTTATAGAAACCTCTAGTCACAAGTATTTCTTTACTTCTATCAGCGACATATTTTATCTTTCAAATCAATTTGTAATATACCACATGCTTGCTTTTTGGTTTGAGTACTATATCCCAAACATCATCATAACATCTTCCATGAGTTCGTCTTGTCAGATCATTAACATATCCTAGTCTTCTGCATTCAACTTTGAAGTTTGGAACCCACTTTACTCTTGGTAAAGTCTCGATCCATCAGGAAGTTGTTCATCATGTCGTACCGTGTTGAACTCAGATATCTTTTGTAGTCACTCCCCCTGAAGTGGAGTATTATCTTCCTTCTTCATTCTGTATAGGTGATTCTATGCTTGATATATACTGGTCAATAGAGTATGTTATGTCATAGTCTATTCTTTCTGAGGCAAATCACGATTCTTGCTTTGTACACTTGTTCTTGCAGATCCATATGGAAGATACTACATACTTCCCTTTATGTCTCGAAATCATATCATATACATCATTCCCCATAATCAACTTTTATTCTTTGATCATGGCTTCTTTCATAGCATTTTTTTCTTCATCTTGAGTTATCTCTCATACCCATGGTGGTATTCATCCTTCGAGGTGGATCTACCACTCTTTGAAGCTCTTTCTTTTGTCATGGTGTCTCTGACCCTGGGAGCTTTAGATTCATGTTTATTGAATTGTCATCACTTGTTCTTTGGAACAAGTCTCATGCTTGTTTTCTTGTAGGAGGTTGTTCAGGACCTTTCCTACAATTCAAATGCACCAATTGCATGGTTAGAACTATTTCATAAAACATATGCATAACGACAAATTCTTATGCATCATGCAACTGTTTAGCCAATACAACATTCATCCATATCTCACGGAAACTTTCTAGATGACATCATTGAGATTGTGCATTAATCCAATATCTCATGTAAAGAGGTTTGATAAGTAGCACTGGAGAGTTGTATAGCGCCATGAGCTACTTACCCATCACATGCCTATTAGTAGTATTAATGTAAACAATATATCATGCATAACACATCAACAAAACAATATCATGACATGGCAACTGAATACTTATCTTTTATTTGTTTCGTGGGTAGACTCCATCTTGATCATTCTGCTTTATCATCTTCTTCATTCATGAAATCATAATTTCTTATCCAAATGATAAGATGAATAAGAGGTTCTTCAAGAATTGAGTTTTTCATATTCCTCATCGCTTGAGGGATCTTCTTTGAATGTTGAGAGCTTGATCTTCAATTGCTCCCATCTTCTTCTTCTCTTCTTATTAGTTGAGCTGAAAGTAATCACTAACTTCTGGCATACATTCTTCTTCTACCGCTTGAAGTTGTTCTGCATTCTAGATCTTCACATTCTTCAACTGTTTTCTCAAATCCATCTTCTGATTTAAGTTCTTATCTTCAGATAGCTTGATCAAGGAATCAAACATCTTTGGTGTCTTTAGGGAAGACACTTGTGGTATAAGTTGATCTGTGATTGAATCAACAATGATCTTCTTGTGTAAGGCTTTGAGCCTCATCTTCATATGGAACTGGAACCTCTCTACTCATGTAGGTGTCCA
The DNA here is from genome assembly GCA_001517045.1 of Pseudotsuga menziesii. Lineage (NCBI taxonomy): Eukaryota > Viridiplantae > Streptophyta > Pinopsida > Pinales > Pinaceae > Pseudotsuga > Pseudotsuga menziesii. Next base: position 104,346 of record LPNX010624747.1, read on the forward strand.
ATTCATTTTCTTTAGAGAGATAAAATACTTCCATGCTTGGAAGTTTTCAACTGATGTGATATATCACTTTGAAATGAGAACCTCAAATGAAAATAGCAAAAGATTAGATCTTACCGATTTGAGGTGTCCGTCCTGCTTCTAGAGCTGGCTGATCTAGGGCTTGTCAGAGAAACCCTAATTTTTAAAACTTGGAATATTTCAGATATGATTGGATAGAAAGATATATCTCTTCAAATGGAGCTGTCCAATGTACTCCTTTTCTGAAAACAGTGGAGGGAAGCTCTCGGAACAGGAATCCCTAGTTTTCCAATTTCTTCTGCAGAAATTCCTGTCATTGTTTCTGTGATATCTATGAAATTAATGCTGCTTTATGTATTAAATTTCGCAATAAGGTAACCTCACATGTTCCTGATCCAACACCATAGGTTTCATCAGAATTGGTTTCACCAATTGGGATTTATGATCATTTTCCCAGGGTGACCTATTACAGGACTGTTTAGAACAGTGAAGTTGTACGGCATGCCACGTGTCACTGGTTCATATTATGAGTCTAATATTTAGACCATATAAATTAAAGTCCATGTTATTTTTGGAACATCTTCAGGAATTCCATTTGGACCTAGGTAGCCCAAGCTATAGCGATTTTATCCAGGTGTCCTGTTTAGGGATGAATTCTGGAAGAGGCTGGAACCATAACATGGAGGGATCATATATCCCAGAATATAGCAAATATGAAGCTGAATTTTGGACACAATGTACATCAGGATTTCATCTTCAGCCTCTGTAATTGTCATCTCCTGAACCTTCGCCAATCTCGGGATATAGTGAATGTACCAAAACTTAGCAGTTTTAGTATTTAGGGTTTTTCTGGCTTAGGGTCAAACTAGGGTTTGACTTTCTCAAAGTTTCACCAAACCAAAAATATTGATCCAGGTCTCTAAACTTTGATTTTCATGAGGAGATAAATCCTATGCTAGGCTCACTCAAAAATTCGTCTTCTGCAAGAAGCCCTAATTTCTTTCGGGGAGAGAGAGAGGGCTATTTTTCCTTGTGAAAGCTGTTCTATTCAGGTTAGCTTTGATTCCATGTTAAATTTTCATATGCTTAGCTAAGACATTAGTATTTCATTTCATTTTCATAACAAAAGCATATACACAGGATCACTGAAAGAAACAGCATCACAAGAACAACACAAATTTATCCTGGGAAAACCCTAAAGGAAAAAAACCCAGCAAAAGCTTCCTCAATATAGATGACCCAAAAAGGTAAAAGATAAAACCAGCAAGGAGATCAAAAACCTGATCCTCCTCCTTCTCCAACTACTTCTCTCCTCCACAAGTGCGCTACTCAAGTGAGTGTGTGTGTGTCTCAAATGAGGAGCACCACACCTCTATTTATATTCATCCGTTCACTTGAATCAACTCATCCGACATGTAGGCTCGAGTTAATAATGTAGGCTCAAGTTACACATGTAGGCTCGAGTTACACATGTAGGCTCAAGTAACCACACTGGGGTGCTAATGACCCACCTTTACAAATAGAGGGGACAACCTCATGACTCTTATTAGTTCTTCCGATTAGAAGCATCGGGTTACAAGATAATACAAGTGGTTCTCCCGGTAGGACCATCGGGGACCACAAAAGATACATATAGAATATTCTTCGAAGTTACAATATTTCAACACGAACCTCATGCATACATCATCCACAAATACATCGACCATCAATTCATAATATCTCAACATATATCAATCATGTAATATCAACCAAGGACAACCATACATGCATCAACTAACCATATGATCATGAATCATAGTACATCAATCAAAGCAAATCAACCACAATACATCAACCATCATACATCAATTAGAATACATTAATCAGAAAACATCAATTAGAATACACAATTAGAATACATTAACTAGGATTCATAATTTTTTTATTATTATCATAATACACCAATCAGAATACATCAACCAACATACATCAAATGGAATACATTAATCAAAATACACAATCAGAATACATCAACCAAGATTCATCAAGGATAATACAATTATCACAATACATCAATTAGAATACATCATCCAGAAGACATCAACCAAGATTCATCAAGGATAATACAATGATCAGAATACATGATCCAGAAGACATCAACCAAGATTCATCAAGGATAATACAATGATCACAATACATCAATCAGAATACATCATCCAGAAGACATCAACCAAGATTCATCAAGGATAATACAATGATCACAATACATCAATCAGAATACATCATCCAGAATACATCAACCAATCAAGTCAAAGCCAATTATTAGACATGCACTGCATAGTAATTACCACTCAATCATTGAACAACCAACATTCAATGTTAATTCATTCTAAGGAATACACAGAAATAATCTCTGAAGTGAGGTTTCGTATTCTTCTATTAACATAAGGGAGGTTAAATTAATTTTACTAAGCACATTTGTAAACTCCAAATGCACATATACATAAGATAATAAATTTGTAAAAGGCCCAACAGCCACAGTGTTGGAAACTAAGCTCTGATACCACTTGTAATGTCCCACGGGGATATCAATGGGACCGAGGGACATATCATTAGCTCTCTAACACTAATTAGATAATTTTATCACAATGGATTAGTTAAACAAATATTAAAATTCATTTTTCAATATGTGTTTCATGACAAAGTCATTTTAATTACAAATAATTAAAATAAATTCAATAATTATTCAAATGTCTCATCCAAGGGCTGGAAAGGATTACTAACACCTTCTAGCAACATCACATATCAATTCCAATCTAATTCAAACATAGATTTCACATCTAAATGCAATTTACTCTTAATCATGATTAATTAGTAAATTAGTGTTCCAATTACGATACTTAACGACAATTAGCACATAATTGACTGTGCTTATTATAATTTCATTTTTTTATCACTTAACCACTTTTTATAAAGTCCAATGGCTAATTGACACCTAATAACATGTAAATCAGGGATAATTACCATTTTTCAATTAATTAAACATAGTAATTATCAAAATGATTCCACGAGAACTAGTTAACTAGTTATTCAATACTAACAACTAGTCTTGCACAAATTCGACACACCCATGCCAATGAACCAAAAGTGAAACTACAGCCATTATACACCTATTTAAGCATGCATGTATAGAAAAATAAAGTACTTTTGCAGATCAGATCCAAGTACATAAACGAAGGATATTTCAAGTGCATTCAATACAACTAGTTAATAAACACTGCCAAGAATTCAATCAAACCAATCGTACCGAGTTTCGAGGCACACAGAGGTCAAGGTACATATCTGGAAACTAGAATTCTACAGCACAAGTAAATACCAACAATAGAGCATATGGTTGTACATTCATCTTTTACCAAAAGCAGAGATTCGAATCCAAAAATATTTGTCAATTTATCAATTTCACTGCAATGTACCTAGTTTTCAATTGAACTTTCCAACTTCCAAATAAAGAGAGATATATGATTATTTTAGATCATGCAAATCATATCAAGGATCACTTACATTCATATGTTTGTAGCTTTCCACTCATATACATTCCATTAAAAAATTCACAAAATAAGTTAATTTTACTCATCCAAATCGACTAGTAATCATAGAAATACCTAGAATATTTAAATCCATAGGTCGTAGAATAATTTAAAATGCAATTCCAACAATAAATAACATGTTTTATTAGTCATAACATAGGTATATCTCATTCTAACAATTTTTCAAACACTTCATATGCAAAGTTAAAAATCTACTCAAAACAATTCCATTGAAGGAGCTAGAAATTGGAAATTGATCTAGAATTTCGCTAGACATTTCCCCAACACTACCAAGAAGATTTATCCTCACATTCTCACACAAATTTCAATATTATTTATCAGATATAAACATAAAATAATCACTTAGGAATTTTTATAAACACTTCATGTGATAATTCTCCAAACTATGCCAAACAATCTGATCGAAGAACTAGTTTTCGAATGAAAGGTAGAAGCATGAAAGAGAAGTGTCTTAAACCATTCCGACGATACAACACCATAAAAATATACAGTATATAATGAAAATAGGAATAAATATCAGTTCTGTAGAAAAGGTATCAAATAATTATTTTCTCAAACAATTTGTGCACAAAATCCCAAAAACTAGTTTCCAAGGGCCTTCATAAAATTTACTTGCATAAATAGATTGAATTCTATGAGAAAATTCTTCCACAAATAAATCATATGTTTAATAAAACATTTCATGTGCATACATAAATAAATCATATCAGATCCAAGTAAATTAAATAAACATGAGATAAATCACTTATCTTATCAATGTGCATCTGGCATCATCTAGACCACATTCCACCCAGCTTTTGGCACTGCCAAGCCAGATCTCACTTTGACAGGAAACCCCTGAGCTGAGGCCACAGATCCACAATAGAGGTGCACTGAAGAATAACTCAAGTATCAGCTTGAGAATCCAAACCTCTATTCCTCACCACATACTTCCTCTTCCACCCCACTAAGAGGTGCAATGGTAATCTAGACCCCATAGGCCATCAAGATATAGCCATTCACCATCAGGATTTATGTGTAGGTTTAGGAAAAATCCAAGTAGTGGAAACCAAGGAAAATCAAAATTATGAACAACCATAATCAACAACCATCCAAAAGAACCATGAAAAACAACCTCCCAACCAAGGATATCAAACATGTATTTATAGAACAAATAAGGTAATTCTAATTCAATGGGTCAAAATAAAACCATAGTAAGCCAACTTGAGTCAATCCAATGGGGAGGGGTAAATCAACCACAAGAGGTTAACTATAATCCAAACCAAGCAATTTTTAATTTCAAGGAGAATGACTCCAAGTCACTGCACCCAACTCAAAATTAGTGAGGTGAGGTGTCACACAAGCCAAGACATCTTTCCAAAATAGAAAAGGGGGGTTAATAAAGGATTCACACAAGAGTTACACAAATATTTACACAAGGAGTTACAAAACCACCAAAGGGGCTCAATCAACAAGTGGCACCCACCCAAACACTAAAGAGGCCCACTAAATAATGAATTAGGCTCAATAATACCAACATAGGATAAATTAATCAAAAGTTGGGTCATTTGTACAATGTTTGGGTGATCATCAATTAATAAATCCACTAAGGCATAAATATGGACCAAGATCAACCAAACAAGTTCTAAAGTGCTAGGAATGTCCCCATTCCCCCTCACATTGTGTATATAGGCCTCCCATACTCTTTTAGTGGTCCTCAATGTGTCAGTTGTGTTCATTAATTACTTATTTACAAAATAATAATAATTTCTCTAGGTCCTTAAAGACCCTTTTTATGGCACCATGTGACACAATAAACAATTAAAAATTACATATGTCTGGGACTTTAACACATGGGTTATTATAGTATGCATTTCATTAATCAATTGATTGAAGAACTGACTGATGTATTCTAGATAGAACATGGAAGAACAACTCCATATCACCCTCAAACAAATGGAGTTATTGAAGCATTTAACAAGCTTATGGAAAATTTATTGACAAAGGTCTACAATGCGTGAAGGGATGACCGGGATCAAAAGATCTCCGCAATAGTATGGGAATATCACACAACATGTAAGAAGTTGAAAGGTCATACACCATTCAGGTTGGTATATGGACAATACGATGTCATGCCTATGGAATACATTGTACCAAGTTTAATATTTGCTGCGATCACTGAAATGACAGATGTTGGTGTCATGGAAGATAGATTACTTCAACTAATACACTTGGAGGAATAATTCTTTGTTGCGGGATTTCACCAGAACATAGAAAAGAAAAGGCAAAAGGTATGGTATGATAGACACATTAAGAGAAAGAATTTTGAATTCGAAGGTCTTGTTCTTATGTATGACAGTAAATTCTTCAATCATCTAGGAAAGTTGAAAACACATTGGTTAGGACCATATTTCATTAAGTAAATCACTAATGGGGGAGCAGTGAAGTTAGATAAATTAGATGGGATAGAGGTTAGCGGAATCATCAATGGGAGTTGACTAAAACCTTATTTTGATAACTATGACTTGGTTTCATAGAAACGAAAAAAAAAGAGAGAAAATATGGTATGATCACAGACTGCTAGTATGCCATGGAAAATAAATACAATTGGTCTATCGCAAAATAGGAACCGCAGTGAAAAGGAAATGCAAGTTGCAAGGTGTGTGACGAGAGAATTAAGGATTTAGAAAAGAGATGGAATCTACCACATGAAATAACATAGGTCACAAATGATGTGACATTGGCAAATAATGAAGAAACTCATTGTTAGGACAACTTTCAGTCATTAAATCCATAGATACTGAGAGAATTCAATGGTCACTTCGGTCATAAGTATAATGACGTCAAAACAAAAAGGGGCGGCATAGTTGGAAGTGTCAACATAATAAATCGGAGAGGTGACCCAAGTGATGGATCGTGTTGTCATTATCCCACTCTATGAATGCAAGTGTGAATATTTGATATATTGAACACCTAGACAAGCCTTCTACTTCCCCTCGCTTTCAAATTAACTCTCATATAATGCCACAACGAGTTGCTACTTGGAACACCCAGATATGAAGTAAAATTGTTGGAGAAGTATGGTGAATGTGAGATTTAGTGATAGTTCCCTTAGGGGATCTATGATTGATGCTGTGATAGATTTTATGGTTGAGGAAAATGTTGTCGGATATGTTCCACCACAAGTAGGGAGGCGATTGGAAATTGATATAATTCTAGTCCTCCTTGCGCTAATGATACAAACCATATTACTAGGGTTGGAAATAAGGAAGCATTCTGGTTCCCATAAGAGAAACATTGTCTCAGAATTTCCGAGAAAGAACAGAGAAACAACAATTAGAATTCAAGAACCAAAGGACATCCCACTCAAGCCACCGAATAAAAGTATGGAACCAGTTGCCACAGTGCACAGTATCCATTTCTAGAAATCGCCGGTACGAACTAGTGTTCTGATAGAGGAAAAAATAACAAAGGCTGCCATCATCATGATCCTCTATACAAAACACTGAAAACATATGGGGTGATGACATTTTCAAGAAAAAAGATGAACTGGAAGATTAAAATAAGGAAGGGTAAGATGTCGATGATATGGCAAATTTTACTAGAAGTAGGGAAAATAAAATATCTAGGCACTGAGTGGCCTTGTTGACTGTTGTGAGCTCCAAGGTTTATATAGATGTTGCATACTCATCTAGGACTGATAAAGAGGAAGATTATGAAGATGGGAAGGAAAAACATGGGATGAGTTAGCAGATGAAGATAGAAAGGTAAACAAGGAAAATCGATGATGTTGATAAGTATCCCATCTCGTCCGTCCTACTGCTTTGAAACAGTAAATTTATCTGACAGAAGAAAGAACAATAGTAGTAGCATAAGCTATAAAGAACATACACAAAATAAGGTACATCAGAAGGTGCACAACACAATGACATCAATAGAGAAGATAATGTTGGAACATGTCATTTCCGAACTTGTGGGACAATTGCAGAAGACAAAAGAAGAAGTGTGGTTGGAAGCAGAGAAAGAAGAAAAGAAAGGAGTTGTGACAGAAGTAGTGAAAGGAAGGAATAAGAAGGAAGATATGCTGCAGAAGAGGAATCTGCGATAGAAGGAAGGAGTGCGACAAGAGAATATGCAACAGAATAATAGTATTAGAAGGCGTGCAAGTGGCATAACGACTAGAAAATGAAATTAAGTCATAACATTTAGAAAGTGACAGGACATAAAGATAGTGGGTACAATTTCAGATAGAGTTGATGGAAGCCACATGTATGAAGGTATCTTTGTAAGTCAAGACATTAGTGCCTCCCGTTAGGTGTTACTAGAATAGGAAATAAAACCTATTGGCTAAGTATAGGAAGTTGGCCAAGAAAGTGACAGTAAAATAATATGTAACGAGTTTGTAAAAGAGTCTATAAAAGAAAGAACCCAAGCTGTATGCGGGTTAGCTTCACTGTTGTTAGCTCTATATTCTTAGATTGTTAGTTGCTCTGTATTTTTTTGTTTGTTAGTGTTGTTGAGTGCATATGAGTTGAAGAATCTACAGCTGAGTGCGCAAAAGTATAACAGATGTTGAGTCAATTTAGGCTGTGTGCAGATCATTAGTAAAGCTGATTAGAAAGAAATAAGAGAGAAGATCAGAGAGCACAAGAGGAATGAAGAGTCTGTAAAGAAATTTAATAATATCTAGAACATAGTTTATAGCTTAGTGCGTAGACAAAAGGTGCATATATTTCTCATTCTAGATGAAGAACACCTTTGTGGTTTTTCCTCGGATGGATTTCCATGTTATATTATGTGTATATATGTGAATGTTGAATGTGTTTGAGTTACGTGTGTAAATGTTGCATTGAATGGATGATTATATATTTTCTTATGAACGAATAGATGTATATCAGTCGCATTGTATTAGTTGAATAAGATTATGGTGCATAAAGGTTGTTGTTATAATAAGTTGCATAAGAGAAGTTAGGTCGTGGTCTAACTGTTGAAAGTAATCATAGATAATCCAACCAAAATCTTTGTTAAGCGCCTTGGTAAGGGACTGAGGTACCATAAATACCCCACCTAACTGTGGAAACATGGTTCTGGAAGTTACCCATTCAGAGAGATATCTCGAATGAGAATACATCTGTGTCACAGGTGCTACCGACTGAGCTTTGCTCTCTCAGGACGATATCTTGGGCTTTGTTGCACTAAGAAGAAGGGACCGAAACTAGTTCAGGATCCTTGGAGGAGGGAGAAAATCCAGCAATGTGCATGGCGATCTTTGATTCTCCAATACAAAAATTCAATCTAGATTGTTCTTTGATGAAGTGGTGTGTATCATGTGTTTGATCCTTTGCATGAAGTATTGGGTTTTATTGGAAATATAGTTGTCATTGATTTTAAATGAAAGGATATATTTTTTTCGTTAAAGTCAAAGACATGGGGATACTATAGATAGAGATCGCAAGATGGATATTGTGGGAACATTTGTTTATGATGCTTAATTTGGATACCCTATCTTTGAAGGAATTTTTACTCTATATACCTATCTCAAATGGGAGTATAGGTTCATGGTTTGAAAGCTTATTATGAGACCTTTCCAATGGTATATGGAACTCCCTCTAACTCCATAAGAATGAGGAGATATGAAAGAATATGTAAAGTTAACCTAGCCAAAATGTTAGACCAGCCCTGCCAGGATACTAAACAATGTTATGTCGTCCCATAAAGTGATTTAAGAATTGTATAAATAGAAAGAGACGCTCACTCATTTATTTAATCAATCATCCAATTAAGGAGATCTGAAAAAGGTGCACACTTGTGGAAGCAGAAGGTCTTCTAGGGCTTGAACATGGATTTAAAGATGTTTTATGGGTTTTGAAGATATTATTGATGATACTCTCTTGAACTCTTTCTCAAGGTTTCTAAGGTTCTCTAAGGAAGAGAAGGAGCACCTTATGAAGAGGAAGGGATGTTTTCTTGCAGGTTCTTCTTTGAATGAGGTACATAAGTTGAGAACAAAACATACGTTGTTTATACTACATAATAGTGAATATTGTATCGCGTAGAGTAGAGTATGGCATTAATGAATATTGTCTTGCGTAGAGTAGAGTATAGTGTGATAGAAGTGAAGTTTACCTTGCATAGATCATATTGCAATAGAAAAAAGTGTGACAATAGTGAATATTGTCTTGCATAGAGAAAAGTAGAGTGCAACAATTGTGAATATTGTCTTGCGTAGAGAAGAGTGCAATAATGTTAAGTGTGACAGTAGTCTTTTGCAAACCAGAGTGGAGTGCGACAGAGCAGAGTGTGACAATAGTAAATATTGTCTTTCACAGAGCAGAGCATGACATAACATAGTGCAATAGGTAAGTAGAATCCAATGTTGTTTTGCGTTATGCATGAAAGTAAATGAGTGAAAATGAGTTAGAGTATATTTGTGTCTTACAATACAAGAAGGTGCATTGGCATGCATAAGTTAGATGTGTTTTGTGAAGCGAAACGCATAATAGGAAATTTGTGGTAGAAGAATGACTTGAAGCAACCCACAATGCAGTATTGAATCCAATGATAGATACATAGGACTTGGTAGAGGAAAAAAAGTTGAACTTGCACAGAGGTTGAATACTATGTAGGATTTGATGCTACACAAAAGTTGTAGCTACATAGAATTTGAAGCTGCTAGAATTTGAATAATATGAAGCTGAGCAGAGGTTGATGATGTTGATACGGAGAATAATTGAGGTTAACTATGTAGCAGATTGAAGTTGTTATGAAGTTATCTAGGAGAAAATTATGCCATAATTCTTGTACCTCATCCTTTAATAGGTTGGTTCCTACATATCACTAATTTGGTGTTTAGTTGAGGAGAATGGTGACTCTAGTAGGTTGGTTGCTACATATTGCTGAGTTGGTGTTGTTAAGTCCTGAATGTTGGGCACAATTCCCCCTATAATGTGGCACTTTACCCCCTATATGGTGGTGTATTATAGATCATTGATGTAGGCTTGGGTCTATTAGTGGGTCTATTAGTTTTGATTGTACACCTTTGTATCCTATATATATGAAGGATATATTTTCATTTGATTAAGCATTGTATATTGTCTTGTCTTGGGTACACAATACATTGTGTAAGGAGGTTCCTCCCTCGAAGAGGATCGCTATTTATCTCTATTCTTAATTGTTAAGGCGTGGATTACTCTCCTCTTTTCTATTTGTTCTCTTTTTATGCTACTTCTGGGACTTGTTTACATAACATTTGGTATCAAATCTCTTTTATTGGGACTAGCTTCTGTAATACGAGTCATCTTTTAATTTTTGTTGCAACTTTTTTCTAAAATGGTTACAATATATAGATTAAAAACCCACTTCCAAAACATGTAAAACTATCACTAGTATGAAATTTAGATCTTGATCCATTACAGTTTCAGAGATAATTGTGGAGGAATATAGGGTTTTTGACTAGTCCAAAACCTAGTCTAAAACAAGTGTTCTAGGGAGAAAGGTCATATATGAGGCATACGATCTCCAAATTGAGTGAGACTAGTTTCATCAGAAAGAATACATACCAAGGTATATATGGTAGAATTTGAAGCTGTAGAAACAAAATATTGGACATGTGGCATATGGTACAAGTTCATTTTCTGGATAGGCCAAAAATAAGAAGTTTTGGGATATTTACAATAACTTGGTTTTGGAACATCCAAATTAGGTCAAAATTGCGGAATTGGAAATAGGACACATCAGGGTACCATAGGCCAAAGTTTCATATCCAAAGGAGTCTAAAATCAAATTTTATCTTAGTTATAGGTCGATCCTAAAAAAGTCTTCCAATTAGGGTTTGAAACAATTGTTCTAGGGAAAAATTTCATATTTGAGGAATCTAAGATCCAAATTGAGTGAGACCTGTTTCATTCAAAAGAAGATGGACCAGGGTATCTATGGTAATATTTTTTGATGCAGAAACAAAATATTGGACACATGGAATACAATACAAGTTTGCTCTTCTGGATGGAAAAAAAGAATTGTTGGGAGAATTGCAATATAGTTTTACTAGAGTATCCAAATTGGGCTAGATCTGTGAAATTAGAAAGAGGAAACATCAATCCACCACATGAAAAAGTTACAGACCCAAAGGAAATGAAATTTTAAATTTATCTTAGTCCAAGTCGGCCATGAAGCATTCTTCCAATCGAAGTTGAATAAGGGAAATCTATAGTTCAAGAAATTGTATATCGCATATAGAACCAACAACCAGTCTCCAAATACTGAATATGTCCAAAAGTAGGATGAAACAATAGGTAGATCAACACCACAATCAAAAGAGTTTTGAAAAAGGAAAAATCATATGGGAATTTGAACAAATCATTGAAACAAGGTCTAAACAACTATGAAATCAAGCTATTATTGAGTATCTTATCAAGTGGAATAACTTACCAGCTACAAATTGGACATGGGAAGATGATGCCTTCATACACATGCATCCAAAAATACCCAAGCATTGATTACAACACTTGTATGAAGGGGAGGGGCATTTTAAGTCCTAAATGTTGGGAACACTTACCCTTATAGTGTGGAACTTTACCCCCTATAAGGTGGTGTATCACATATTATTGATGTAGGATTGGGTCTATTAGTGGTTCTATTAGTTGTTATTGTACACCTTTGTATCCTATATATAGGAGGGAGATATTTTCATTTTATTAAGCATTGTATATTTTCTTGTATTGGGTACAAATTAAATTATGTAAGGAGGTACCTCCATTGAAGATGATTGTTATTTATCTCTATTCTCCATTGTTAAGGCATGGACTATTGTCTTCTTGTCTATTTCTGGGACTTGGTTACATAATAGGTGCTCAGTTGAGGATATTGGCGTCTCCAACAAGTTGGTGATTGTAAAATTTGTAACAATCGGTTGGTGCCCACAATTATTGTAACAATAGTTTTGTGCCTACTCAAGATTCATAAAGTTATAATTTATCATGGTTTTCTCCCGATTGGGTTTCCACATTACATCCTGTGTTCTATGTCTTGAGTCTACTTATGTTTGTAAATTTTTTGATGAATGAGTAAAGAAACAAAAAGTGTGTTATACTAATTCACCACCCCTCTCAACATAATCGTAAATCCAACTATGGTATTAGGGTAGATTCCTTTAGAAACGTTTTAACCACTAGAAGGCAGATCACTACATAGACATGGATAGACATGAAGGGTTATCCAAAAAAAAAGATCCTTTATTTGATGTATCAAATTATTCCTTATGGAACATAAAAATGAGAGCATATTCGATGGAACTAATATTTTACATTTGGTATGTAGTTAATACTAGTTATAAAACTCCAACAACTTCACCTATAGATGTGGCTATAAAGAAGCTTAATGAAAATAATGTTAAAGCCATGAATGCAATTTTGTATGGATTGGAAGAATATTAATTTTTCAAAGTTTTGCATTGCAAATCAACAACATATATGTGGGACAAGATACAAAATATATATGAAGGGGATTACAAGGTCAAAAATGAAAAATTGTAGACGCATACAGGACACTTTGAGAACCTTGAAATGAAAAAGAAGAAAACATTCCAGTATTATTCTTTCATGTCGATGACATTGTCAATACCATTAGAGGATTGGGAGAAAATTTTTATTAGAAAATCATCGTGCAAAGAGTTCTTAGATAACTTCCTTTAATATTTGATTCCAAGATATCTGTCATTGAGGAGATGAGGAATCTAGATGATCTCACGATGAATGAATTACATGGAATTTTGACTGCATATGGAATGAGGATAGAAAAAAACAAGGAAGAATAATCATCAAGGAAATAAGCATCCTTCAAGGCATAAAAAATGACAAAGACCAAAGAACAAAAATCAAGTGACAACTCAAATAATGAATCAGATGCAAAAGAAGCCATTTTTGTTAGAAATATCAAGAGAGGATAAACTAAACACAAAGGTAAGCTTCCCTTTAAATGTTTTAATTGTTGAGAAGTAGGACACTTTGATACTATATGTCCTTATGAAAAAAGTATAAATAATGATGAATAATACTCTAGCTTCAAAGGTTGCAAAAGGACAAGACTCTAAAGAGAAGAAAGTTCAACGGACAAAAGAAGAATCTATATGCAATTGAAGATGACAACTCTTCTGATGATAGTGGTAGTGAAACAAAAGAGGTTCTCTTCATGGCCTTAGAAAAGGAGACTGATGTTTTAGAAAATAAAACCACAAATTTAGAACAAGCCAATCCATAAATTGATGGAGAAGTAAATTTGGAATAAGAATGCACTTTGGATGAAATACATAGATTGAAAAAAAAGAAATGGTTGTAGAAAGAAAAACTGAAGAATTACACAAAGGAAATTAGTCTTAAATTTGAATCCCAAGAATATGAGATTAGAAAGGAAAATTAAGGTAAATTAGTTTCCAGAGGAATTAGAACTCCAAATAATGTGTATATTCTTGATAACATTAGTGGAGAAAAATGTTTCATGGGGAAAACTGATGAAAGATGGCTGTGGTATAAAATAATGGGCCATATGAAGTTTGACAACATGGTAAAAATAAACACCAAACATGCAATCAAATACATGCCAAATATCACAAAACCGCCAAACACTATATGCGAGCAATGTCAACATGGGAAGAAAACGAAGGTAAGCTGCAAGTCAAAGGAATGCCCAATATCTAAGCCATTGGAACTTGTGCATATAGATCTGTGTAAAACCAAAACACAAATCCTACAATGAGATAATTACTTATGTCACTTATTGATAATCATGCGAGAATGACATGGGTGGATTTTCTCAGAAATAAATCTTAGGGCTTTGATAATTTCAATTTCTTTTGTTAGAAAAATAGGATCGCAGAGAAAATAACAATAAAGAATATGCAAACATTAAAACATATAAAACATTACAAGATAGAATCCAATATAACATAGTTCACCAAATATGGGCTACGTCCACACAAAAATTGTCAGTCCTTTATTACTATACCGTCTAAAAAAAATGAAGGGATACAACCTACAACAAACCCGCTGCACTTCCTCTTCACTCTCTCACACAATCACAGAGATTGTTTTACAATGATACAATACAATACAATACAATACACAACTTAGGAGAATTACTATGGGAAAATACCACAGGTCACCCAATACCATGGCCTCGTAAAATGTTAGCCCAAAAGCATGCCCCAAAAATTCTTTTGGGGGATTCGCCCCTAAACCCTCATTGGGGACCTGCTAGCCCCCAACCTCCGTAAGGGGATGATGTCCCCACACACTCTGTTTTTATGACGAATGTATCGTAAAATTGGGGTACAAACATGACTGAATAATAACATTTCTGAATCTGGAAGATCAGGATCCACAACCTACACTTTTAAAGCTTTAGTTGAAAATGATACTGACATGAAATTCAAATGTTTAAGGTAAGATAATGGATGATTTGGGAGGATCTTAAAATATTGATCAGAGGTAAAGTCTTCAAATAGTAAAATAAAGATGAAAGTGGCTAAGATTTCATCAAGATATATTCATCAATGCTCATTTCATGCGAATGACTTCTAGATGCAGAAGATATCAGGTTTTGAAGTTTTGACATAAAGGTTCAAAAAAGAGCAACAAAACGGGAAATTTGGGCAAAAATTTACAATTTAAATGTTTATAATTTTTTTTTGGAGAGCATGGGAATAAAACCCATGAACTCTAAATCCTACCAAGTCTTCACAGAGTTCCCATAGCTGGGGCTCCCGCTAGTGTCCCTTATAATACATAGGAATCAACTTTTATTTAAGGTTGAAAGGATTATATTTTTGAAAATGGGGCAGGGTGGAGGGATTAGCCCTTATTTTTGAAAATGGGGCGGGGTGGAGGGATTATACCTTGACCCCATGGTCAACACTGAGACCCCCCATATCCATGTTAATATTATATGCCACTGCATACCTCAAAGTTTATCCACTGAACCTTCACCTTTGCCAATGTTTTCCAACATATGCCAACGGGACCACAAACCACAAAACAAACATGCCACCACATAAACCTTTGCCACAGTTTGTATTATATGCCACTTTCCAACATATGCCCCTAGACTATATAAGATATAACATGAAACAAAACCACCATGATATGGGGATAAGTACACGGGTTTGAACTCGTGACCTCCTCGCCCTTTGCGAAGCACTTCAACCACTACACCAAGGACTCCACATTTTTTGGGATATTGCACATAAAATTTTTAAATTAAAGGTGGGATTTTGGGGAAAAAATAGAGCATGTGGCCACCATTTTGGGTCCCAAAAATGTTATTTAAACCATGAAATTATAACCCCGAAACACAGTTTTTCGACCATTGTGGGAATATATCCCAAGGATTATGTATAGGCCATTAGTGGACATAGTTCCCAAGGTAGGAAAAGTACAGTTACACATAGATCCATGCATCATAGTCATATTTGTATCAGTTTTCATGTCAGAGGAGGCCTCAGGAAAACCTAGTCGAGTTTATACTCATGTTTCTCGAAATTTTGAGAGGATCACAGTGGTGCTGTATATTTTTGTAAGTGATGGATAGAAAACAGAAGTGGTTCCATAAACCCATTTATGTAAGCTTTTAATATTTAATAAATATTGACCTTTTCATTGGAAGTGGCCTAGAGATGTATCCTAGGAGGGGTGAACTCCGTTATCAGTTCTTGTCTTTCAATTTCATGGTTTGCATACTGTTTATTTGCTTATGTATGTGTTTTAAGAATTTAAAATTTCAATTTTAAGTATGTTTATGATTTTTTAACATACAAGTTTCACATGCAATTTTTAATGTTAAAAAAATATCCTGAAATTTCAGATCAAGTTTGGTATTAGAAAAAACTTAACCATTGCATTGTGATTTTGGGAATGTTAACAAGATCCATACTACAACGTGGTGAAGGATAACTTGAAGAATTTGGCATAGCAATTGGTCCAAGAAGAGGGAAAATGGATTCTCTAAAAGGAGAAGATGTAGCTTGTTCTATCCTGTATGAAGGGGAATTTATTAAGAATTTCATGAGACTGCAAATGATGGTAGAGGAGCTCTATCAAGATCAGAAGAAATGTGAATAAGGAGGTCAATCTAATGTAGAAGGTTAAAAATAAGGAGGTGGCGAGGAAGCTCCTAAATCTCCACCATATTCTCTGTCTTATCTTGACGGTTCTTTACATTCTCCGTTTGAAAAGAAAAAAGAAAAAAATTGACTTTAATGTGCCTCATTTAAAGATAGATGTTATGTTTGAATTACCTATGTATAATGGAGAACTTAATGCTGAGAAATTGAACAGTTGGATATGTCAAATTGAATTTTATTGTAGGATTCAATAGTTTACTAAAGATAATATTAAAATTCAGTGGGCTTCTCTCCGACATGGAAAGACTGCTTTGATCTGGTGGGAGAGAAAATTTTAAGAGGATCTTTCCACAAAAGATAAAATCATTTCCTCTTGGTATGATTTCACATTAGCATTAATTTTTTTATATTATCCATTAGGGTGCATGAAACAAGCTATGATGGATTGGCATAATATGAGGCAAGGTAAGGGACAAAGTGTACATGAGTACACATAAGAATTCAGGAAAATAACATTGGTACTTGGTATACCTCTCTACAACCAAGAAACTCTTCTCAAGCATATATGAGGATTGCATAGTTATTTACATCATATGCTGTTAATGTTTAATCTGATTAAACTTGCTTAGATATGTGTTCAAGCAACTCATATAGAGATGAAGGGGAAGAATACAAAAGATAAATTTTCCAAGAAACCTTTCAAACGTGATGGAAACAAGTTTAAAGGAAAGGGAAAAGGTAAGAACACAACTACTGTGAAAAAAGAAGGAGAAAAACCTACATGTAATCATTGTTAGAAGAAATTTCATGATGCTTCCAAATGTTGGAAATTTCATCTAGAGCTCAAGCCTAAGAAGTTTCAGAATAAATAAGACAAAAAGACTACTGCAACATCAATCCAACATGATTTGGGATCATATTATAGGGATGAAACTAAGGTGGTTGCTACAAGAATTCAAGGTAAAAATACCTCTAGTTATGTTTCAAAGAATGAACTTGTCATTGATGAAAGACATTGGAGTGAGTTATTTCATATTAGAGTAATCTATAAACATACCAAAATTGATACTCTTTTTTATAGTGGATCACAAGAAAACCTCATTTCAAAATAAATAGTTAAGAAATTACATCCAGAAACTAAGTTACACTGTAAACCATATCCAGTTGGATGGGTATGTGATAATTCATAATTGCAAGTTACAAAACAGTGTAGACTGAGGTTTTCCATCACTTCTCGATTTATTGATGAATTAGATCTACATATGGTCCTATTGGATATCTGTGGTATTGTGTCTGGCAGTCCATATATGTATGATAGGGAGGCTATCTTTTACATGGAAGATAGCAGGAATAAACTCACTAAGGATGGTATTGAATATATTGTTCATGCACATCGCATGAAAACTAATCTTTCTTTAGATTCTGCAAATCAAATGAAGAGGTTGGTAAATGCAAGTATGAACTTCATTCTTATGATAGTTAAAGCAAAAGATGTTGAACAAACTAAATCTTTTAAAGGTTGTGATCCAAAACTTAAAAAGGACTTGATTAAAGTTGTATTTGATTATGATATTTTGTTTCAAGAACCTAAAGGGTTACCTCCTAAAAAATAAATTAAACATGAAATTTATTTACAACAATATGCGCCTCTTCATAATATTGGTATGTACAGGTCTTCCATAAATGAGAATGCAGAGATAAAGAAACAGGTTTAGAAATTGCTTGAGAGGGGGGACATTCAACCAAGTTCCTCTCCGTGTGGTTCACCAATTGTTTTGGTGGCAAAGAAAGATGACACATGGCATATGGGTGTTGATTACAGGGAACTGAACATAATCAAAATTAAGAACATGTATCCTCTTCCAAGAATTGATGATATTTTAGATCAACTTAAGAATGCAATATGTTTCACTAAGTTATACTTACAGAGTGGCTATCTTAAAATCCGTATTCATGACAATGATATTTGGAATACTGCTATCAAAACTAAATAGGGATTGTATGAATGGATGATAATTCCCTTTGGTCCTTTTAATGCACCCAAAACATTTATGAGGGTGATGAATGATGTGTTTATGCCCTACCTTGATGACTTTTTCATAGTCCACTTATATGATATTTTGATTTTCAGTCGAACTTGGGAAGAACATGTGAAGCATGTAAAACATGAATTGAATGTACTTGTAAGGGAAAATTGTACTTAAATATTTCCAAATGTGAGTTTGGAATGACATCTTTAGTGTATCTAGGTTACATTGTAGGGGTGGTGAACTGAATATTGATCCCTCTAAAGTGGAGGTCATTGTAAATTGGCCTAATCCAAATAATGTAACAGATGTAAGAAGGTTTTTGGGAGAAACCCAATACTGGAGGAAGTTTATTGCGAACTTATCCTTCATAGATTCCCCTTTACATTATTTAATAAGCGTGAAAAAATTATTTCAGTAGGAAGGAAAGGAACAAAAATACTTCAACACTTTGAAAGAAAAGATAAGAAAAACTCTAGTACTTGCACTATTGGATATACAACAACCATTTGAGATAGAAACTGATGCTAGTGGTTATGCAATGGGGGCAGTCTTAATGCAACATAAGAAACCGATATGCTATCATTCTGGAACTTTTTCTAAAACAATAATCAACTATTCAACCTATGCCAAATAATTGTATGCATTAGTACAAAGTGTAAAGAAGTGGAAACATTACCTAATGGGTAAAGAAACAATCATTCATACCTATCATCAACCACTAGAATATCTACAATCACAAAATAAGCTACAACAATCAAGCCATTTTAGGTGGACGGGTTTTCTACAACAATTTAATTTGTTTATTAAGTATAAGAAATGTGTTCATAACAAATTTGCAGATATGCTATCTATACCTCCAACAAATGCTTCTATTGTAATTCAACAAAGTCCTCTAGTACATGAAATTTATGTTAAACAATATACTAAGGATGAAGACTTTAAAGAAGTATATGAATCACTAAAGCATGGCTATTAGAATGAAGAATTGAACTATCATATCAATGATAAGTTGTTGTGTCATCTTGGAAAAATTTGTACTCCATAAAGGGAAAGAGTGCATGTGATAAGAGAAGCTTATACTTCTCTCATTTCAGGACATTTTGGAGTAGGAAAAATTGTAGCACAATTACAATTTTTGTTTTTTGTTGGCCTCAAATGAGTGATACAATGTCCAAATATGTAAAAAGGTGTGTCATGTGTGCAACAAGTAAACCAAATAATAGAAATTTATGCTTGTACACTCCACTTCAAATACCTTCTCGTCCATGTGAAAGTGTTTCAATGGACTTTGTAGGAGGCTTATCAATGTCTAGAAAAGGACATGATGATATATATGTTGTTGTGGATAGATTTAGTAAAATGTGCATACTCATGCCTTGTAAAAATTAGATCACAACTAAGATGAATTCTCATTTGTTTTTTCAAAATGTATGGGTCCATTTGGACTTCCTACTTCTATTATATCTGATTGAGATTCCTGCTTCCTTGGGAAATTTTGGTCATCTTTATGGTAACTTATGGACACAAAGCTAAATAAAAGCACAACATTTCATCCACAAATCAACGGAAAAAATGAATTGGTCAACCGAATCATTGTACATCTTCTTCGAGGGTATTGTGTTGAGCATCCTAAGATTTGGGGCGAACAATTGCATTATGTTCAACATGCCTAAAACAGAGTTATACACTCTTCAACACATAAGTGTCCTTTTGACACATGTTTTGGGTACTTCCCAAAGTCTCCCTTAGAATTTGTTTTTTGGAAGGATTCAGTGGAATATGGACAGGTTGATGCATATAAATCTCAAAATTTTATTCAACATATCCAATTAATTAATCAAGCAGTGCATGAACATTTGGAATCAATTAAAGTACAAAGAATGACATGATAAGAATAATATAGATCATCATTTTTAGATTGGTGATTGATTATGGCTTCATATCAACAAATATCGACTCCAAGATGAAGGTAAAATGTTAAAGCCCATCAGGTATGGACGTTTTACAATTTTTGGATAAAGTCGGTAATAATGCTTTTCAGTTGGAATTTCCTCCTTATATGAAAATGTATTCCATTTTTAATGTGGAAAAATTGAAACTATATGAGCCTCCTATTATTGCAGACCAAGATGTACAGGTTCAAGCACCTTTTGTGGATGAGTTTGCTCCTGAATATCTCAATGAACTCCAGGAAGATGTAATACTTGATAATAAGATCAGATCTTCATGAAGAGGTGACATAGAATTTCTTCATGTGGGGATGAAAGGAATGCATCCAAGAAAATCAAGGTGGCTATATATCGGAAGAGTGAGGGAGTTATACCCTCATCTATTTTCTGAATGATTCCATGCTTTTGGTGGCCCAAAATCTCCCCAGGGAGAATGTTTGATCCACAAGGATCTTAAAATATTGATCAGAATGAAAGTCTATAAACAATCAAATAAATATTACAATGTTTAATATATCTTCAATATCTTTTCGTCAACACTCATTTTGCATGAAACGGTCTCTGGATGTAGAAGATATCGTATTTTGAAGTTTCGGCAAAAAAGTTTAAAAACAAGTTAAAAAATAAGTAATTTGGGAAAAAAATTACAATGTAAATGTTAAACAAAAAATTGTGGAGTGCATGAGAATTGAACCCATAACCTCCAACTCTACCCAAGTCTTTGTATAGTTCCTCTAACTAGGAATTCCACCAGTGTTCCGTATAACACATAGAACTGAACTTTTATTTAAGGTGGAAAGGATTATAGTTCTGAAAATGGGGCGCGGTGTTCCTTATAACACATAGAACTCAACTTTTATTTAAGGTTGAAAGGATTATAGTTTTGAAAATGGGGCCAAGCCAAGGGATTAAACCCATGGTCAACGCCGAGACCCCCATATCTATATCAAATCATATTATATGCCACCACATACCTGAAAGTTTATCCATCGAACCACAAACCATGAAACAAACATGCAAACACATAAAATTTTTCCCCAGTTTATATTATATTCCATTTTCCAACATAGGCCATGAACCATATAATATATAACATACAACAAAACCACCGTGATTGGGGAGAGGTCTACGGGTTTGAACTTGTGACCTCCTCCCCCTTTTCTAGGCACTTAAACCACTATGCAAAGCCCACCACATTTCGTGTGATATGGCACATAATATTTTTAAATTAAAAGAGGGATTTAGGGAAAAAAAATGGAGTGCCCGACCACTAGTTTGGGGCCCAAAAATGTTATTTAAACCATAGAATTTTAACCCTGAAACATAGTTTTTTGACCATTGTGGGAACAGATCCCGAGGAGCATGTACATGTCATTAATAGACATAGTTCTTGAGGTGCAGAAAAGTATAGCTCCATACAACACAATGAGATTTATCTTGATTTGCGTGTTAGAGGAGGAATCAAGCAAGCTTGGTCGAGTTTATACTCATATTTCTTGAAATTTCAAGAGGATTGTAGTGGTGTTGTTATTTTTTCAGGTGACTGATAGAAACTATAATTGGTTTAGGAAACCCATTTATGTAAGCTTTGAAGACTTAATAAAGACTGACCTTCGCATTAGAAGTGTGCCAGAGACGTAGCCCGGGAGGGGTGAAATCCATTATTAGTTCTTGTCTTTCATTTTCATGGTTTGCATACTATTTATTTGCTTATGTATGTGTTTTAAGCATTTAAAATTTCAGTTTTAACCCTGTTTATGATTTTTTACATGCACATTTCACATGCAATTTTTAATGGTTAAAAAAGATCATGGAATTTCAGATAAATGGAGGTGATATTACATCTAATGAATTTGAATAATTTTGTTAAACCGATGGAATAAAAGTACAATATTTAATAAGAACTCCTCAACAATATGGAGTAGTTGAAAGGAAAAATAGACATGTGCAGGAGATCTCGAGGATAATTTTGAACGAAGCAAGGTGATCAAACATATTTTGGAGAGAATTAGTTTATACTGTATTTTACATTCTAAACTGAGGGAAAATTAGAGTTAACGATGAAAAGACACCCTATGAATTATGGAAAGGCATACCAACATCTGTCAAACATTTTAGAATATTTGGAAGCAAATCTTATATCAAGAGACATGATGAGTGTCACATGCCCCAATTTGCAAAAAAACAATTTTATAATATTTGAGGAACATTGTGTTAAATTTTATGCTAAGTTGTAATTGATGACCCAGTGGGGTCAAGAATATTTAATGTAAATTCATAATATTTTATTTATAAATAAATAAATGAGGAGACAACAACTTAGGGAAGCTGTTAAAAGAGTGTTTACTGGTTAATTGGTGGAGGAGACCGGGTGGAGAGCAAACAGACAAGTGGCAGCATCCTCAAACCACTTCCAACTGTTGGAGGTGGCAACTTCCCTATATTTGTGGTCATGATTCCCTAATAAAGTGGAATCAGAGTAGATTTTGATTACTGAGGTAATTGGATCAGTCAGGTGACATAGGTCTTACAGTTGCATTCTCCACCTAGTTCTCAGCCAAGAAGACCAGGAACAAGCTCGGGGGTCATGAGGAAGTGTTGTCTGAGCACTCTCCAGGAGTTTGGTTGGGAGGAACAACCTCCTTAAGATGTTGTCGTCTTGTCTTCAACAAGTTCTATTTTATTTTATTGTCTTCAGTTAAATATTTCTTAGTTTTTCTACTATAGGCATGTTAGTATTTTAGGGTTTATGAATGAAGAGTAACTGAGTAATGTTGGATTCAGTAAAATTATAGATTATAATAGAAATAGAAATGATTATGTGAAAAGTGAAACAGACAGAATTAAAATTTCCAAGCTGTATTTTTCCACACCTGAACTCAAGTCGTACTCTAGTACAGCTAGATTGCTTAGGCGAATGAAATGATTCTTTCATTTGAATGAAAACAATAGATAGATTTGACTTCATTGTTTATGAATTTTACTAAATAGCAGTGTTATGTATTGTCTGCATTTATTTACTTCAGCTAACTAAATAGAAAAATAGGTATGAAAGAGAACAGTAAATATTATTATTATTCCAGTATTAGTATGCTGATAAAATATAGAAATTATAGTTAACAGAAGTAAAGTAAGTAAATTAGCATCTAAAAACCATGTGAAAAGGAATTTGTAAAACAATTTATCAACATTAACATTCTAGACTAGTGTGTGTCTGTAACCAAGACCATAGGATTCTTCTACAATCCTTTTTAAATTACAAAATTTACTAAAAGTTAATAATATCCTAGTTTTCGAGTAGGCTGCACTAAAACCCTAAGTATTTTCTTAACTAAAAACTAGAAGCAAAAACTATAAAAATTGTTTAGGATTTCTTATTTTAACAGATTTAGCATCAAACCCTCAGACCAAAATGCAAAGGAGTAGGGTTACACCTTTTTAAGTCAACCAACGTATGGAGGAGGCCTTGTCCACGTGCCCAGCCAAAAATATCAACAAGTGTGGGTTGAGTTCTAATGTCATCGCTGCATAATTTATTTTTAAACTTATCATTGCCCATACCCTTTAACCGTATGTTTCCAATAATAAAATCATGCCATCGATCAATTAAACTAGTTCAAATGATTGCTAATAATAACAATCATACCATCGATTATATCATGCCTTGGAACCAGTATAATATAGGATCAAAACTTATAAGGTTTGTTTCCTTTAGTTTCAACTACATTATAGTAGTGGATAGGTAGGTAAAACTACCTTAGGTTATAAGTTAGGATAATTGTTATAGCTTAATATTGATAAATTATAAATCAACATAGTATTATAACATTGCAATAATAATTGTATCATGGTTATAGTCTAAATACTATGAATACAACTTGTCTACTAGCTATTCCAAGAAAATATTCTTGCTTGCAACAAATCAAACAAGTTTGGTATTGTGTCCTAACTAGTAAAGGAAAATAGGGTATAGATAT
Source organism: Pseudotsuga menziesii (assembly GCA_001517045.1). NCBI lineage: Eukaryota > Viridiplantae > Streptophyta > Pinopsida > Pinales > Pinaceae > Pseudotsuga > Pseudotsuga menziesii. The sequence goes on from LPNX010624747.1 coordinate 128,997, forward strand.
GATTCTTAATAGACTGGAAAAGCCTTAAACTTCTCCACATAAAAACTTGATGTTGATAAATGAGGGAGTCTTCCAGAAAACGGAAGACTAACTTTATTTAAAGAGTTTCTCATAAGAAGCTAATCACTCATTGTAAACTTTATCATCTAAAAACATAAGAATATGTTCATACTTAAAAGAGAAGTACACTTGATCATTACAGTAAAAATAGCAGTAAGATCACGAAACAGTCGAAGTAATTATGTACCAATACCATGACCTCTATGCTCACTGTGGGAATCTATAATTGACCATGTACTATAATTTATAAAAGATAATCATTTTATGACTGAAGGAACCTTGGAAGAACTTACTCTTTTAAAAGCATTGATTATGTCAGGATAAAAGGTCAATATGGCTTTAGATATAAATACTGTCATAGATTCAAAACAACGAAAGAAAATTTACTTTACCTCTTCAGAGACTTGCAGCTTAAATAATCGATTCTTATACTAGCATCTTAACATGCTAGGGAAGTACTTTCTCGACGTAAATTAAAATAAACACCTACATGATCTTATGCTTACCTGCTAAACCTGTAAGAACTAGCAGTACATTTGAGTTAGCAGAATGCTAAGTAAGCCCCGATCTCAAACAAGGTTTCTCACCTACTTGAAAAAAGTAAATCATCAGTATATCTGGTAGCAACTTAATGCAAGTCCTCTTTCTATCACAGTTGAAAATTAAAGTTGTAAAGTTAACACAGGTGTTTGAGATTACATCCTTTTTGGTACAGATTTTCTGTTATTCGAAACTAATCCCTAAATTTTGTTTAACTGTTTCATTTTTCACTAACCGCTAGCAGTTACTAAAGTGCGACTTAAGAAATTTTATGTCGCTTTAAAATTTTTTAATTTTTACAAAATTTTGGGTCATTACATGTGGTATCAGAGCACAAGGTTCAAACACTAGGCCTTAATGAAGCTCAACTTACTTATATGGAACAGTAAATTTAAATCATTATGCTGATGTTGTTCTCTTTGAATGATATACACAGAGAATTTTTTTTTTGATTTAATGACAGGTATGGAAAGATTGGAAGAATACGCGGAAGAGGAATATCCTTACACTGAATGAGATAATATACAAAAATAATCTATACAAGAAGATATAACCAATAATTCTTGCAAACTACTACAAATAGTTAAAGAATTAAAATAAGAAATGGAATCAGTTAAGAAATAAAATGAGAGGATTCTGAGAGCTCAGGAGGAGCTGAATCATATCTTAATAGAAAGATTTCGTACTAAGGGGAAGGGTAAAAGAGATGATTCTGAAGATGTAGGTTATCAACATAAGTATAAAAAGACTAAATAGATTAAAAATGAAAGTAGCTCATCTTCCGAAGTATATGGTAATCTACATAACTCTCATTATACTAGTGACAGTAGTGAGGATAACCACCATACTAGGAAAGGAAATATAAACCTTATGAAGAAATTTCTGGGGAGTTCAAGAAGATCAAGCCGCCAACATTTAATGGAGAAAATGAAAATGGGGAGGAAGCAGAATCCTGGCTATTCGGGATGAAGAAGTAATTCCATATTTATAACTATTCTAATCAACTGAAGGCTAGGATGGCTATTTGTAGTATTACAGGGAAAGCTGATATATGGTGGCAGGACTTAAAAAGAGTGAAAGGTATAAGAGAGAAAAACATAAAGTGGAGCACATTCAAGAAATACTTCAAAAATAAATTTTTATCTGAACAGTGCTATGAAGAAAGGACTAAAGAATTCTATGAGTTAAAACTAGGTACAATGAATATGAAAGAATTGGATAGTAAGTTTCTAAGTCTGCTTAGGTATGTGCCATATATTTTGGACAAGAAACCTAAGGTACAACGGTTTCTCAGCCGTTTACCTTATCATATAAAGGATAGGATTGAGTATGACAATCCAAAAACTTTAGAAGAAGCCATGAGAAAAGTGAATTTTTGTTATGAACAGAATCGTAAAAAGGAGAGTATGGCCAACTAGAAGGCCAAAAGGAATAATAACTTTGATCAAAAGAAGAAAGAGTTTGTGCCTAATCGAAATTCTAAAAATAATAACACCAGAAATTTTCCTAATAAGAATTTCCATGGGAATAAGAGTAATTCACAGACCAATCAAAACAATCAAAAGAATAAAGAGTCTGCTAACAATCACAGTAACTACACAAAGAAATTTGAACGAAAAGAACCCATAAAGTGTTGGGAATGCAATGGTCTGCATTACGCCTCAGTCTGTCCCAATTGGAAAAAGACTGTTAGCAATATCCACACAATACAGGAGGAGATGGCTGTTGGTGATTTAGCAAGGACAATGCCTAGGATCAATGTAGATTTAGAGAATCGGCAAGTAGACTATCAAACTTCCATGGCGGAAGTGGAAGGTAAGATAAATCAAATACCCATATCTATTTTAATTGATCCAAGAGCTAGTTTAAGCTATATTTCTCCTAACTTGGTAGAAAAGTGTAAACTTTCAGTTGAAAATTTTGTAACTTCTTGGTTAGTTCAGTTAGCTACTGGTGCAAAGAGAAAGGTAATTAGCTTTGTAAAGAATTGTGCAGTAACTATGGATCAATTTGAAACTTTTGTTAAGCTCAATGTACTACATTTAGGTTCATATGACATATTAATTGGTATGGATTGGTTAGAGAAGCATAGGGTGGTCTTGAATTGCTTTGATAAAACCTTTACTTGTATAAATAATGATGGAAAATTAATAAGCATAAAGGGAATCCCTAGGAAAACAGCCGTAAGGCAGATTTTTGCTCTGCAGCTTAAGAGAGACGTTAGGAAAGGTTGTAAGGATTATGCATTAATAGTAACCAATGAAGAAAACCTAAACAACATAGATAAATTAAGATTGGAGGATATGCCAGTTTTAAAGGAATATTTAAATGTATTTCCGGAAGAAATTCTAGGACTGCCTCCAAAGAGGGAACTAGATTTTACCATTGAGTTGGCACCTAGTGCAGTGCCCAACTCAAAAGCCCCTTATCGGATGAATATACTCAAATTAAATGAACTTAATTCATAGTTAAAAGAACTTATTGACAAGAATTACATTCGACCCAGTGTGTCTCCCTGGGGGGCATCTGTCATCTTTGTTAAGAAAAAGGACGGAACTCTACAACTATGCATAGATTATTGCCAATTAAATAGGATGACTATCAAGAACAGATACCCGTTACCTCACATAGATGATCTGTTTGATCAACTACATGGAGCCATGGTCTTTTCAAATATTGAGTTACGGTCTAGATATCACCCAGTCAGAATTAAATATGAAGACATCTTTAAAACAACTTTTAGGACTCGATATGGAAATTACGAGTTTGTCATTATGCCATTCGGGCCTACTAACGCTCCAACTTTTTTTATGTGTCTAATGAATAATGTAATGCACAAATATCTGGATAAATTTGTGGTCGTATTTATCGATGACATATTAATTTATTTGAAATCTGAAGAAGAACATAAAGAACACTTAAAAATTGTCTTGCAAGAGTTACGAGAACATCAAATTTTGGAGAAATTTTGTAAATGCAACTTCTTTAAACATAAAATCCAGTACTTAGGTCATGTGGTGACTAAAGAAGGAATTTCGGTGGATCCCAAAAAGATAAAGGCAATCGAAGATTGGCCAGTCCCAAAATACGTAACTGATGTCCGATCATTCATGGGGATTGCCGGTTATTACCGGAGGTTCATTGAAGGGTTTTCGAGAATTGCAAATCTGATAACCTCTTTGCAAAAAAAGGGAAATAAATTTGATTGGAATAAGAAGTGCGAAGATAGTTTTAAAAAGTTAAAAACCTTATTAACTAGCACACCAATTTTAAGAATTGCTGATCCAAATAAATAATTTATAGTATGTACTGACACTTGCAATGACGGTTTAGGTGGAGTATTGAATCAGGAAGGACATGTCATAGCTTATGAGTCTAGGACATTGAAGATTCATGAAAATAATTATGAGACCTATGACTTGGAATTAGCTTCTGTCATACATGCTTTAAAAATGTGGCATCATCATCTAATTGGAAGAAAGTTTATCTTAATGACGGATAATAAGGGATTAAAATATCTATTAGATCAACCTAACTTGAACGCTAGGAAAGCTAGGTGGCTATATTTTCTAAGTGAATATGATTTTGAAATTAAACACATCAAAGGGAAAGAGAATAAACTTGCCGATGCATTAAGTAGAAATGCAAAGCTGAATTTTACAGCAGCTATCAACACTTATACAACAGATTTGGAAGAACAGCTTAAAGAGAGAATAGAAGAAGATGAAAATTATCTAAAGTTACAAGCAAAAGCAAAATAAAATCTAATAAAAAGTCTAAGTACAGGGTACAGCTTGAATGAAAAAGGATTATTACTATATAAAGACAGAATATATGTACCTAATGTACCTAAGATTAAGTTATTAATTTTAGACGAAATTCATAAAACTCCTTATTCAGGGCATCTGGGTTATCAGAAAACTATAACCATGCTAAGAAAATATTATTTTTGACCAAACATGAAGACTGAACTGGCAGAATATATTGCTAGATGCTTTGAATGTCAACAAGTAAAAACTGAACATCAGCATCCAGCTGGAATACTTCAGCCTTTGCCTATCCCTAGTTGAAAATGGGAGATAATTAGCCTTGATTTTGTTACTGGACTACCTAAAAATTAGAACTTAAATGACTCCATAATGGTAGTGGTTGACAAATTGAGTAAACAATCCCATTTTATACCTGTAGAAACCACTTATAAAGCTGCAAATATAGCTGATATTTTCTTAAAACAAAATTTTCGACTACATGGAATACTGAAGGTCATATTTTCAGACCGAGACCCTAAATTTACAGGTAACTTTTGGAGATCTTTGTTTAAAGGATTAAATACCACGTTAAATTTTAGTACCTCCTTCCATCCTCAAACTGATGGACAGACTGAAAGAGTAAATCAGGTATTGGAAGATCTACTAAGAATGTATGTAAAGGAGCAGCCAGGTAAATGGGAAGATTATTTACACCTGGTAGAATTTGCTTACAATAATAATTATCAAGCTTCAGCTAGATATAGTCCTTTTGAAATTCTGTATGGAAGAAAATGTAACACTCCCATCTCTTGGAGTAATCCGGTGGACAGGTTAGTATTAGGACCTGAATTATTGAAAGAAATTGAAGTAATTGTAAAGCAGGTACAAGGTAATATGAAAATTGCACAAGATCGACAGAAAAGTCAAGCAGACCTTAAATGAACTCCAAAGGAGTTTCAGGTAGGTGAACATGTGTTCATTAAGGTGAGACCCAAAAAGAGTTCCCTGAGGTGGGGTATTTGTGCCAAACTAGCACCTCGTTATTGTGGTCCTTTTGAAATACTATCCAGGATCAGACAGGTAGCCTATTAGTTAGATTTAGCACCGAATTTAAGAGTTCACAATGTTTTTCACATTTCTATATTAAAGAAATATGTACATGATGATACTCATGTTATTAACTGGAATGATGTGCAGGTGGAACACAAAGGATATTCTCTGGTGGAACCGGACTGTATCCTCGAGCGAAGGGAGATCTCACTTCGGAATTGCACCATCGGTCAAGTGAAGGTGCAATGGAAGCACCTTAGTCTAGAGGAAGCCACCTGGGAATTTGAAAGTCATATGTGGGATGCATATCCAATTCTATTTCAGGGGAACTCTGAGGACGAAGAATAAATAACATCGAAGACGATGTTATAATTAAGGGGGTGTGTATATCACATGCCCCAATTTGCAAAAAAACAATTTTATAATATTTGAGGAACATTGTGTTAAATTTTATGCTAAGTTTTAATTGATGACCCAGTGGGGTCAAGAATACTTAATGTAAATTCAGAATATTTTATTTATAAATAAATACACGAGGAGACAACAACTTAGGGAAGTTGTTAAAAAAGTGTTTACTGGTTAATTGGTGGAGGAGACTGGGTGGAGAGCAAACAGACAAGTGGCAGCATCCTCAAACCACTTCCACCTATTGCAGGTAGCAACTTCCCTATATTTGTGGTCATGATTCCCCAAGAAAGAGAAATCAGAGCAGGTGGCTCATTAAATGAAAGCTGACCCAGAAGACCTAGGCATCTCTATAAAATTTCCCATTGAAGAGAGCCGAGGCTGCTCATTTCTAGAGAGGTGATCATTCAGGGTGAATGAATTTACTCAAGAGAAATTCAATGGAGGGGATTAATGGAGTGTGTTTGAGGGATTAACTGCTGAGGTTAAACTAGTTGCAGCTTTTAAGCTGAAGTTCATACTGCTGAGAGCAAATTTTGATTACCGAGGTAATTGGACTAGTCAGGTGACAGAGGTCTTACAGTTGCATTCTCCACCCAGTTCTCAGCCAAGAAGATCAGGAACAAGATCGAGGGTTCTGAGGAAGCATTGTCTGAGTGCTCTCCAAGAGTTTGGTTGGGAGGAACAACCTCCTTAAGTTGTTGTCGTCTTGTCTTCAACAGGTTCTATTTTATTTTATTGTCTTCAGTTAAATATTTCTTAGTTTTTCTACTACAGGCATGTTAGTATTTTAGGGTTTATGAATTAAGAGTAACTGAGTAATGTTGGATTCAGTAAAATTATAGATTATAATAGAAATAGAAATGATTATGTGAAAAGTGAAACAAATAGAATTAAAATTTCCAACCTGTATTTTTTCACACTTGAACTTGGGTCATACTCTAGTACAACTGGATTGCTTAGGTGAATGAAATGTTTCTTTTATTTGAATGAAAACAGTAGATATATTTTACTTCATTGTTTATGAATTTTACTAAATAGCAGTGTTATGTATTGTCTGCATTTATTTACTTCAGCTAACTAAATAGAAAAATAGGTATGAAAGAGAATAGTAAATATTATTATTATTCCAGTATTAGTATGCTGATAAAATATAGAAATTATAGTTAACAGAAGTAAAGTAAGTAAATTAGCATCTAAAAACCATGTGAAAAGGAATTTATAAAACAATTTATAAACATTAACATTCCAGACCAGTGTGTGTCTTTAACCAAGACCAAAGGATTCTTCTACAATCCTTTTTAAATTACAAAATTTACTGAAAGTTAATAATATCCTAGTTTTCGAGTAGGCTGCACTAAAACCCTAAGTATTTTCTTAACTAAAAACTAGAAGCAAAAACTGTAAAAATTGTTTAGGATTTCTTATTTTAACAGAGCTAGCATCAAACATATAACTGTAAGTCATTTCATCATCCATTATCCTATTTTTTTAAAAACAGAGTCAAGAATGCTATAAGTAGAAACAAGGACTTCATAAAACTGTAGGGTTATACAAAAATTTTAACCCTTAAAAAGCCGATTTCCAGAATTAAAATATCATCTCATAAATAGTTCTCTAAAAACCGTTATAAATATAGAACATTAATAAAGACTTTACATATGTAAATTATGGACAAGTAAACTAGAAATAGTTAACCGATTGCAATATAAAATCCTTAATCAAGGATGGGCTTCTAGCCTGTAAAGTCGAAGGGTCGAAACCCAAGCATGCTAGTAAAACCAATTATACAAAAGTCTATTATATTAAACTATAAACAAGATACATTACTGACAGGAAAATTAAAACCCAGCTCACTGTTTAGCTCGACTGTTCCACAGTCTTCATTTCACTAAGTTCAAATGTAAAAAGGAAAACTGAAGTAACACTAGACAAAGGTCATTTAGCATCTCTAAGCTCAGAGCTGGGATCTTTATAAATATTAAACAAAATAATTTAGATCACTTAATCCATAAGGATGAAACTTCATAATAAAAACCACATTTACATCATGGCTTCAAGATCCTGTGTTACCCAGCAAAGTATAGCGAGGGTTTTATTTAAAACATGGATAATACCTCACAAACTAAAAATCATAACCAACAGAGGAATGAAGCCTTGTATCCACCCATAGGAACCACATGCAACAACCCAAACCGCATGTAGGGAGAACCCTTGATGGGACTGGGGCCTACCAGATGGAATCCCACGAGAATAACAGGTGCACGATCTTGCATTTCCACCCATAGCCTGGAGCTAGTAGTAGGAGCCTGCAAAACATAAATTTAAACAATATTTAAACTCTGTTCTTAAATTGGTAAAACCCTAACTTGGTAAATCGATTGAAAAGAGAAATTGAGTAGGGTAAAATGTGTACCTATGAATAAAAAGAATTGAATCCGAGAAGAAGCGACCGCACCAGCTCGAATGCACTGAATCGAGAAGCAATAAACCCTTAAAACCAACTCTGCGACAGAGGCAGCAAAGAGACAGACTCAAGTTCACAATGCCAAAGCAATGGACGAGCAGTCACAAGAGTAATACCATTACAGGCTTTGAGCCACTTGAAGAAACCATTAACCACTCTCACAGTGTATTCCTTACTCATAAGAGAACATGAAACCAAACCACGATACCAATTTTTACTTTTCAAGTAGTGCAGACTTAAGTTCCCAATGATCAAGGAGGTTGTAGGCCTCTCATGGCCGCAAAGACTCACAACGCAGCCAGCAAGAGGAAAAACCTTTGGACCAAAATGCAAAGGAGTAGGGTTACACCATTTTAAGTCAACCAACGTATGGAGGAGGCCTTGTCCACGTGCCCAACCAAAAATATCAACAAGTGTGGGTCGAGTTCTAATGTCATCGTAGCACAATTGATTTTTAAACTTATCATCGCCCATACCCTTTAACCATATGTTTCCAATAATAAAATCATGCCATCGATCAATTAAACTAGTTCAAATGATTGCTAATAATATCAATCATACCATCGATTATATCATGGCTTGGAACCAGTATAGTATAGGATCAAAACTTATAAGGTTTGTTGCCTTTAGTTTCAACTACATTATAGTAGTGGATAGGTAGGTAAAACTACCTTAGGTTATAAGTTAGGATAATTGTTATAGCTTAATATTGATAAATTATAAATCAACATAGTATTATAACATTGCAATAATAATTGTATCATGGTTATAATCTAAATACTATGAATACAGCTTGTCTACTAGCTGTTCCAAGAAAATATTCTTGCTTGCAACAAATCAAACAAGTTTGGTATTGTGTCCGAACTAGTAAAGGAAAATAGGATATAGATATGATTCTTAATAGACTAGAAAAGCCTTAAACTTCTCCACATAAAAACTTGATGCTGATAAATGAGGGAGTCTTCAAGAAGATTGAAGACTAAATTTATTTAAAGAGTTTCTCATAAGAAGCTAATCACTCATTACAAACTTTACCATCAAAAAACATAAGAATATGTTCATACTTAAAGAGAAGTACACTTGAGAATTAAAGTAAACATAGTAGTAAGATCACGAAACAGTCGAAGTAATTATGTACCAAGACCATGAGCTCTATGCTCACTGTGGGAATCTATAATTGACCATGTACTATAATTTATAAAAGATAATCATTTTACAACTGAGGAACCTTGGAATAACTTACTCTTTTAAAAGCATTGATTATGTCAGGATAAAAGGTCAATATCGCTTTAGATATAAATACTGTCATAGATTAAAAACAACGAAATAAAATTTACTTTACCTCTTCAGAGACTTGAAGCTTAAATAATCGATTCTTATACTAGCATCTTAACATGCTAGGGAATTACTTTCTCAACGTAAATTAAAATAAACACCTAAATGATTTTATGCTTACCTACTAAACCCGTAAGAACCAATAGTCCATTTGAGTTAGCAGAACGCTAAGTAAGCCCCGATCTCAAACAAGGTTTCTCACCTACTTGACAAAAGTAAATCATCAGTATATCTAGTAGCAACTTAGTGCAAGTCCTCTTTCTATCACAATTGAAAATTAAAGCTGTAAAGTTAACACAGGTGTTTAATATTACATTCTTTTGGGTACATATTTTTTGTTATTCGAAACTAATCCTTAAATTTTGTTTAACTATTTCATTTTCCGCTAACCGCTAGCAGTTACCAAAATGCGACTTACAACATTTTATGTCACTTTAAAATTTTCTAATTTTTACGAAATTTTGGGTCATTACAATGAGGATCTAGGAAAGTTTGATTCAAGTGCATTTGAAGTAATCTTTCCTAGTTACTCATCAAGTAGAAAATCCTATAGATGTAAATAAAAAGACTACAAAAAAATGTTGAAGGGATAAATGTAACAACATATGAAGCAAGACCTCAACTACAAGCAAAAGGAATGGAATGTAGTAAAGAGGAAGAAGAAGAACACAATGAAGAGGAAATAGAAATAGAACACGAAGACACACAAGTACCATTAAGGTTTGCGCAAATAACTATTCAATAGACTTAATTTCCAATGACAAAAATGCAGGAACACAAATAAGGATAAAATTTGGAAGCATTTAAAAAAAAATTAACCTCTGTTTATTGTCCAAAATAGAACCTTAAAAATTTATAGAAGTAAATAAAGATGATATTTGGATTACTTCTATGAATGGAGAATTGGATCAAATTGAGAAGAACCAAACTTGGGAACTTGTCCCAAGAACTAAAGACAAAAATGTGATTGGAACAAAGTGGGTTTCATAAATAAATTAAATGAAGATGGAAAAGTTTTTAGAAACAAGGCAAGATTGGTTTGTAAGGGATACACTCAAGTTGAAGGTATTGAATTTGAAGGAACCTTTTCTCCAGTGGCTATACTAGAAGCAATTAGATTGTTTTTAGCATTCGCATGTTACAAGAATTTCAAAGTTTACCAAATGGATTTCAAGTCAGCATTTCTAAATGGAATCTTAGTCTTGAAATATTGTAACTTCGAAGAATATTCTAAATGTATTTTACTGATGTACCCCAAGGGAGATGCCTTCTTCCTTAGTCGGGATGTTACTATTGTATTTGGTCATCATAGATTCATGAGGTAAAGCCTACATTGTAATTCGGGTAAATAGTACCCTAATGAATATAATGTAATACTATTTTAAGATTTCCTAGGTGAAGTCGGCCCAGTCAGTTTAGTGGAGTCGACTTGTTAGGTTAAATGCCAAGTGACAAAAAGAGTATAAATAGAGGAACTGTGTTCCTCATTTGAACACAGACTCACACTTGTTTATTGCATAGAGGAGAGAGAGAGAGAGAGACATACCATCAAGGAGGAGAATTACATAATTTGGGGTTTTATCTTATACATCTTAAATAGAGGAAGTTTTGTTGGGTTTTCTCCCCCTTGAGGTTTTCCATGATAAATCTGTGTCTATCTTGTGATTGTGTTTCTTTTAGTGATTCTGCATATGCAACTATTGTGAATTTGGATTAAACACTAATGATATCTAGCTAATCATATGAAATATTAACATGGTATTAGAGCTAGCCTGAATCAAACAACTTTCACAAGGTGAAACTCTCTCTCCTCTTCCTCTGGCAATAAATTAGGGTTTATGCAAATTTAGGGATTTTGAATATATGCTTGAATAAAATTTTATGCCTCTCTATATCACATATATTTAGCCCTAGATCGAATTTTTTGAGTGGGTGAATCTCAGGAAAATCCAAACCCTAGTTTGGCCCTAAACCAGAAACTACAAAAAATCAAAAACAAAAATTTGCAGAAACTGAAACCTCTCAAGCAAGTTTTGAAGGGTGAATATTTGGGATCTCCATAAATAAAGTGGACCAACCAAATTGCCTCATTCAAGAACATATCATGGTAAGTTCAACTTTTCAATTTGTGAAATTTCAATTTTTAGTGACCTCTTGGATAAGATGGCCCCAAGCACTAAGCTTGAGGACAAGCTGGAAGGTATAGAAATTTTTTGAGCATGGAAGTATAGGATTGGTCTCATTCTTAGAGAGAATGATATTGAAAAATACATCAAGGATGAAGTTCTTGAACCAGAATAAGATGAAGCTAAGGAGAAGCACCAAAAGAACCTAATCAAGGCAATGAGGATCATTGTTGATTATATCAAAGATCACTTGATCCCTCAAGTTTCATATAAAGAGACACCAAAGAAAATGTATGATTCCCTTTCCAGAATGTATGAGGGAAGGAACATGAACATAAAGATGAATTTGAGAGCTCAACTAAATAGTACCAAGATGAGTAAAGGAGAATCCATTCAAGATTAGTTCACAAGGGTCTCCCAGTTCAAGGAACAACTAGATTCCATTGGAGACTCCCTTGATGAACATGAACTAGTTATGACTGCTCTCAATGGTCTCACTAGACCCTGGGAGGCATTCATACATACTATGTGTTCCAGAAAAGAAATTATGGAGTTTGACATTGTATGGGAAGACTGCATCTAAGAGGAAGCTAGAGTAGCTAACATAGAAGATCTACTTAAACAAGATGATCAATATCTAGCCACCCATACCAGAAGAAGAAGAAAATAAAACTTCAAGAAGGATAGTAAAGAGGAGTATAGACCTCGAAAGAGGTTTTAAAGGAAAAGAGAAGACAATCAGAAGAAATAATACTCCAAATATCAATGTTACAACTGTCATAAGATAGGACACCTTTCAAGAGAGTGTCCATTGAAGAAGAAAAACAAAAAAAGAGATCATGCTCATCTAGTTGAATATGAGGATGATGAAGAAGAAGAAATACCTCGAAAGAGACAAGAAAAAGAAGAAGATGTACTATTCTCTGCACTCTCTGGTTTTGTAATACATGGAGAAGATACATGGATTATTGATAGTGGTTCTTCAAAGCACATGACAGGGAAGAATCAAACTATGTCAAGAATTGAAGAAAAGAAATCTCCTCAGAGAGTATCATTAGGATATTCCTATCAATATCCCATCAAAGGAATTGGTGAATCAATCTACAAGTTTGACTCCAGAACCTCCATGAAGATGAAGGAAGTACTTTATGTACAAGGATTGAAAAGAACCTACTTTCCATCTCAAAACTAGATAAGAAAGGATATAGAGTTTCTTTTATAGATGGATAAGTACTCATGTGGACCAAAGGAAAGTCAATTGAAGATGTTTTGGTCATTGGTGAAGAAGAAGGAGGATTGTACAAAATCAAGGGACATCCAGAAACAACCCTTATCCTTGAGACCACTAGCTCAAGTGAACTATGACATAGAAGGCTTGCTCACATCAACTACGAAGCACTACTCTATGTGATCAAGGTGGTAACAGGTTTACAAGATTTAAAGATTGATCATGAAGGTACTTGCAAAGGATTGGAAAGAGTAAGGAACATCAAGAATCCATTTCCGAAAAGTGAAACAAAGACTAAATGTATGTTGGAATTAATTCATTTTGATGTATGTGGTCCTATTCCCTCCACATATTTAAGTGGATATGAATATTATGTCACATTCATTGACGATTATTCAAGAAAGACATGGATATACTTCTTGAAGACAAAGAGTGAAGTATTCGGGAAATTCAAGGAATTCAAATCCTTGATATAGAATAATTCAGAAAGAAGAATCAAGACACTCATATCAGATAATGGTGGAGAATATACTTCAAAATAATTTGAAGCATTATGCAAAGAAGCTTGGATATAGAGGGAACTAACCACTCCCTACAATACCCAAAATAATGGTGTTGCAGAAAGAAAAAATAGAACCATTATGGAAGTAGTGAAGACTATGATTCATGATCAAGAACTTCCCATGCATCTATGGACTGAAGCAGCAAGAACAACTATGTATGTGCAGAATATATTATCTCACAGTGGTCTTGGATTCAAGACTCCTGAATAAATGTATGCAGGAAAGAAACCTAAAGTGAGCCATCTCAAGATATTTGGCTGTCCAGTATATGTTCATTTTTCGAAAGAGAAGAGAACCAAGTTGGATCCTTATGGAAAGAAGGGAATCTTTGTTGGATATGGTGAAATGACACTTCTGTGTCCAAGTACTGACACTAAACATGTCAGTACACAAAATGATATTATGGATAGAAGTAGCCTGAAATATATAGATGAAGAGAATCCTTAATACACATTACTTCCTTCAATATTTCCCATGTTTTTAAAGGATTTTGTCTTACATTCGCCAGTCCTCTCGTTGCACTTCGTGAGTCATTCATGGGTAGTGCCATATGAAACCCACGAATGGATGATCAAACGTTGTATTCATGGGTTTCCTTCATAAGAGTCGTGATTCATTCGCGAGCTGCCTATATATAACCCATGGTTACCTTAAGGATTAAAAAAAAAAAAAAAAAAAAAACCACCATGATTGGTTAGGGACAGTTGGGTTCGAAATCATAAATTCCATAACCATCCTAGACCTTGTAACTTCTCCTCTCCAGCAAGTATAAATAGAGGGGAGGGGTATAGGATAGGGGAAGCAAGTTAAAAGAGAAAGGGTATGCTGTAGGAATACATTGGAGAAAGGAGCAAGAGAAATCGGTTCCTAGTCAGCAGAGAGGCTTGTCTCAGAAAAGGTTGTAACATTCTCTACTACTTATGAATAAAGAATGATTTTATTCCATACTTTTTGTACACAAGTTCTTATTGTTATGATCTATGAAATACATTGTTATTTATCTTTATATGCAATTATAATGTTTCATTCTTCCTTATATAACAACTAAGATATGTGTGGTTAGATATCAATCTCTTTTGCAGGTGTTGAAGACATGGAGCTTTTGGAACATTTGGAGAAAAGAATAAAGCTTGGACCAACACAAAAGAAAAAATATAAAAGTCTTGTATTTTCCAAGTTGTTTACCAATTTCATTTGTTTCAAAAAAGAAAAAAGGAAAAATAATTATTAATAGAATTTGTTTTTGAAAATTTTTACATCATCTTTGCTTTCAATGTTGAGTCAAAACATCATGAGTTCCACTCTCACCACCTTGAGTAATATAAGCCTTAAAAAGAACACATAATTTAAAATTTATTAGCAACAATTTTCTTTTTAGGTTCTACACCAACTAGCTTAGGCTAGGTTCTTGGATTATGGAACTTTTTAACTATCCATGAGAATTTGAACTCAAACTTAGTGTCAAATCATTAGGTAAACCCAAGTTTACAAGGGATCAACCAGAAAGATCCTCTAACACAAGAGTCAAGCATGTTATGTGAGAGCTTGGTTGTAGAGATAACCCTCAAATACCTCGTTCAAGCATAAAACATGATTGTTGTGCATACATGGGTTCTTTCAGTACCAATTTTTGGGCCTCGTGAGGTGCCAGTGATGTTATAATTTTGGGCTTAACTACCCTTCCCATGCACACCAGTAATCCCCACGACTATTCTGCTGAAATATCCTTGTAAGTTTGGTAGCTTAGTATCCAGAATTTAGGTTCTTACATTGGTGGTAGTGGAAGGCTATTTCCATTGCTCCTAGGGTAGACTTGGAAGGTAACCTCAGTTGAAAATTTGGGAGGAAAGTTTGGTGATTCAAGCAATTGCACCCAGAAAACTCACCATGAGACGCCAAGTAACTACTCTTAGATATTCACTGGTTGGTTCTGGGACCTAATTATCCCAGACATTACATTGGAAGGTGTATCTATCACTTTCCAATTTTTGAGATCATCTAATTCTGAAGAATCCAGTTGGGATTCAAGTCCTTCTTCTCATAAAAGGAAAAGAAAGAGACACCATAGGGATCACTCTCGAGATGAATTTAAGAAAGCTAAACCTCCTACGTTTGATGGTGAGGTAAAGACTGGACAAGAGGTTGAAGCTTGGCTTCTTGGGATAAAGAAGTACTTTCAAGTGCATGACTATTCAGGAAACATGAAGGAACGAGTTGCCATATTCAATCTGAATGGAAGAGCATCCATTTGGTGGGAACACTTCAAGCAAGTAAAGAGGATCAGCGAAAGGAGACTTAAGTGGAAACAGTTCAAGGAGTGTTTCAAGCAGAAATACCTCTCTGATGGGTATTACGATGACAAGATTAAGGAGTTCCATGAGCTGAGATTGGGACAGGGGACCATGGAAGAGTATGCAAATAAGTTTTTGGAGCTGTTGAGGTATGTCCGGTACATTAGAGATGAAAAATTAAAGGTCCATCATTTTCTGAGTGGGTTACCTCAGTCTTACAAAGATAGAATTGAGTTTTATGAACCTAGAACTCTTGAAGAAGCAATAAGGAAGGATAAATATTGTTATGAGCAAAGCAAAGGTAAGCCGGATTACCATAAGGCATGGAAGGACAAGAAGAACGAGAAGTTTGACCAAAGGAAGAAATGTTTCAAACCTTCTAACTTTAGGAATCAGCAAAAGCAGCCATCTCAAGCTGCGAGTAAGTCGGTTGGAGTGGCAGGAGAAAAGCCTAAAGATTCACAACAGAATAGAGGGCCACTTCAATGTTGGAATGTGGAGGACCCCACATGCACAGGAATTGTCCGCTCGAGAATGAGAGTGCAAGGCCAACTTATAACATTCAAGAAGCAGAAACAATGGGTCAAGTAGCAAGGGCAGTCCCTAGGATTTATGCAGCACTGGAGGACCTCCAGGAAGATCACCAGTCAACTGTGGTCGAAGTAGCAGGTAAGATTGTTGAACAATCTGTTTCTATTTTGGTTGACCCCGGTTCTACGCACAGTTACATTACTCCTAGAGTAGTGGAGATTTGTGCTTTTAAGAAAGTAAAGCATAGGAAGTATTGGTTAGTTCAACTAGCCACTGGAACTAAGAGAAAGGTTAGTGAAGTGGTAGAGAAATGTCCATTGGTCATGAACGGATTGGTCACTTGTGTAGATCTGAATGTTCTACCGCTTGGTTCCTATGATGTTCTCATTGGAATGGATTGGTTAGAAGCTCACAAGGTAAAGCTTGACTGCTACAATAAGACTTTCGAATGCATGAATGAAGAAGGAAACCTATAAATTGTGAAAGGCATTCCAAAGGTGAATTCAGTACGGCAGGTTTCAACAATGCAGTTAAAGAAATTATGTAGGAAGGGCTGCCAGTTGTATGCAGCTCATATTTTGGAGACCTCAGGAGATGAAACTCCAAGGTTGGAGGACTATCAAGTGTTACAGGAATTTAGGGATGTATTTCCTGATGAGATTCCAGGGCTTCCTCCAAAGAGGGACATTGATTTCACTATTGAACTTGTGCCAGGAGCAGCGCCAGTGTCCGAGGCACCCTACAGGATGAGTACACCGGAGATGCTAGAGTTGAAAATGCAACTGCAAGAGTTGTTGGAAAAGAAATACATCCGGCCGAGTGTGTCCCCTTGGGGAGCACCAGTTCTATTTGTAAGGAAGAAAGATGGTACACTCAGGTTGTGTATCAATTACAGACAATTGAACAAGGTTACTGTGAAGAATAAGTATCCTTTGCCTAGGATTGATGACCTCTTTGATCAAATGAGAGGAGCAAAGGTATTTTCCAAGAT
>LPNX010624747.1:146424-222459 GCA_001517045.1 Pseudotsuga menziesii
AGATGTGAGATCTTTTGTGGGACTTGCAGGATACTACAGGAGATTCATTGAGGGATTTTCCAAGGTTGCACATGCCATCACTTCTTTGCAAAAGAAGGGGATGAGTTCGAATGGAAATCGAGGTGTGAAGAAAGTTTCTAGAGGTTGAAGAATCTTCTCACTAGTGCACCAGTATTGAAAGTTGCAGATCTAGAGAAAGATTTTGTGGTGTGTACTGATGCATGTGGACAAGGGCTTGGAGGAGTCCTTATGCAATACAACCACGTGATATGTTATGAGTCAAGAAAGCTGAAGGAACATGAGAAGAACTATGCCACTCATGATCTAGAGCTTGCAACCATAGTACATGCTCTCAAGATGTGGAGACATTACTTGATGGGTAGGAGATTTTAGCTCAGGACAGACCATTGTGGTCTGAAGTACCTATTTGATCAGCCTACTTTGAATGCTAGGCAAGCAAGATGGCTGGAATTTTTATGTGAGTTTGATTTTGAAATCAAGCACATAAAGGGAAAACAAAATAAGGTAGCCGATGCACTCAGCAGGAAGGTGCAGGAAATGCATGTGGCATCTCTTAGTATTTGCCAATAAGATTTGAGGCAGCAGATTGTTACTCATGTTGCTGGAGATGAATTGTATGAGCAGTTAAAAGACAAATTGCAGCAGAAAAGTCTTGAGAAGAGGTATGAGGGATATAAATTGGAAGAAGATGGGCTTCTCACTTTTAAAGGAAGAATTTATATTCCAAATGTAGAAAATTTGAGGAGAGTTGTTATGGATCAAATCCATCAAGCTCCGTATTCTGGTCACCCAGGATATCAGAAGACAATTGCAACGGTGAGAAAGCAATACTTTTGGCTAGGAATGAAAAAGGACATGGCTGAATACATTTCAAGGTGTATGAAATGTCAACAGGTAAAGGTTGAGCATCAACATCCAGTAGGTTTGTTGCAGCCTTTGCTAGTTCCGGAATGGAAATGGGAAGTTATTTCCATGGATTTTATTATAGGATTGCCAATGACTTGGAGACAACATGATTCCATCATGGTTGTGGTGGACAAGTTGACAAAGGCAACAAATTTTATATCGGTTAAGTCTACGTATGAGACTGGCGACATTGCAAAGATATTCATGAAGAATATATTCAAATTGCATGGATTGTCTAAGGCAATAGTCTTTGATAGAGATGTCAAGTTTACTTCCAACTTTTGGAAGGGGTTGTTTTCATATTTGGGTACAAAGCTAAACTTCAGCACTACATACCATCCTCAGACAGATGGTCAGACAGAGAGATTTAATCAGGTGCTTGAAGACATGCTTCGCATGTATGTAATGGACAAACCAACCAAGTGGGAAGATTACTTACACTTGGTAGAGTTTGCTTATAACAGTGGACAACAAGCATCCTTGGGGATGAGTCCATATGAAGCTTTGTATGGAAGAAGGTGTAGGACACCTGTGACTCGGGATAATCCGGTGAACAGGATTGTGCTTGGGCCAAAATTGCTCAGGGAAATGGAGCAAGAGGTTGTAAAGATCAGGCAGAATCTGAAAGCAGCACAGGACAGACAGAAAAGCTATGCAGATAAGCATAGGGTGAACAGGGAGTTCAGTGTTGGGGATCATGTTTACCTCAGAGTGAGGGCAAGGAAGAGTTCCTTGAAGCTTGGAAGTTGTGCCAAGTTGTCACTGAGATACTGTGGGCCGTCTGAAGTGCTTGAAAGAATAGGGCTAGTTGCATATAGACTTGCATTGTCTGCTAGCACTAAGGATCATAATGTTTTTCATGTTTCTCTGCTTAAGAGATATGTACATGATCCTAACCATGTGATAAATTGGGATGTGATTCAGGTGGAACCCGAGGGAGAGTTCTGAATCGAGCCAATGCACATCCTCGATAGGAAGGTCACAATGCTCCGGAATCAGGCCATAGGGCAGGTAAATGTGCAATGGGAGCACTACAGACCTGAAGAGGCTACGTGGGAGCTGGAGGATGCCATGCGATTGGCACATCCATTTTTGTTCAATTTTGCGAGACACTGAGGCGATACCAGTGTAGCATTTTTGTTCAATTTTGTAAGCACTGAGGACAGTGTTATTGAAGGGGGAGGGGAATGTAAGACCCCGGTTTTGACCCCGTTGCATTAAATGTACATGATGTATATATTGTAATGATCATGGTGTGGAGCTAAAGGCCAAGGCCCCGCCATTGATCGGTTATGCTATGTTTGGATTTAAATTTGTCACCGATGGTATATCGGGGCACACGACACATATTAAGTTTCAACATCATGTAAATATGCATCTTTAATTAAAATGAACTCAACCAGCTACGATCATGGCAACTAAAATTGAGAAGGGGCATGATTTTCACAAGGATAAGGGTGGGGGACTGTCAAGCCTTGGCTAATGAGGGACAAAGCCATGTGTCATCTTTTCTTTTTTTATCCAACCACCACAATTGAGAATTGCTACTGGTGGTTGAGGTAGTTATTGTTTTGGGAGTGGGTGTGGCAGGACTATCAGTCCTTGCCCACACGCACACTCCACTCATGGTTGACTTCACAATGGAAAAAGAAACCACTGCCATCACTCCCGCAGACACACTACTCTCTCCACAATAGTGCTGAATCTCTCACGCACTTCCGATCTACATTCTCCATTGTTGTTCATCCTCATGCAGGAGAAGAAGTCTTGTTCATTCTCACGCACTTCCATTCATCTGTCCATCCATGTGCATAAGCGGAGCTGGTCCTCCTCACGCAGGGACCATTGTTTGTTCATTATTTGCACACACAGGATTGTCCTGGTTTTGGCTCACTCAGCGGGCTGGGAGCTGTGCTCCTTCATCCATGATTTGCTGTGAAGGGACCATTCACGTTTTCGGCTACTTGCTGTGTTGCTGGGGTCTCCCTTACCGATTTGTGGACGTGCATATGTTTTTCCTTTGTGTTTTGGGGTCGGGTGCAAGTTTCCCTCACGCACAGGCTGAGAGTATGTAGTTTCTTCCCCAGCATGGTCTGTGTAAGTCTTTCCGTGGATTCATTGCCTGGGACGTACTGTTTTTCCCCACGTTTGTTGGTATTATATGCTGATACATTTTGGGACTGTTGTTTTCCCCCATGGTGTAAATTGTGTGCACTGATATGTTCAGTGGCCTGTTTTAATTCATTGGGAGTCGTTTTGGCCACGATAGGGCCAAGAACGACTCAGGAATTGTTTCCCTTGCTAAGCTATAACAACTGATTGATTGCATACGTGCAATGGTTGGTCTTCGGACTGTGTAGGGAGCAGGGATGGGGGCTTGATTTGCTTGATAACCTGGTAATTGGAACCACACAGATAGAGCTAGAGGGATGGCTTTCTTCTCCACAACCCCTGAAGAGCACTGGAAGGGAATGCAGGGCCTGAGGGACTGTGTAGCAGAGAAGGGACTGATTCCTTGTGTTAGGTGTGTGTGGGTGTTTTAGAAGCCAGGCTAGTTCTGGTGTAGGTGTTCTTGGTTCTAAAATGAGCTCACTAGCTTAGCATTTAGCCTTTCCCAACTCCTTGATGGCTTGATAAACCCAACTATGTTGGCTTGGCTGTGTTTTGTGTATCCTTGGCTATGTGTAAGCCTGCTTGTTCCCTTATTCCTTGGAGAATCATGCCCAGCTTGAGGGTGGCAGCGCTGCTGAGAGATTAAGGAGCATGCTGGCCTATGGTTGGGTGGAACGTTGCAGTGACGTAGCTGGTTGCGGATCGAGTTCTTCATAAGATAAGTGATCTTGGCCATTTTTACTTTTGCAACCATATTTTCTGTTAATGAATAAGATGGACATGTTGAATGAATGCTTGTATGAATGTGTGATGTTTCCGCTGTGTCTGATATACAATTACATCTATGCATGATAAATGTTCATGTGTGCATGTTCTAGTCAAAGCATTTGTTTAAGCATTCTGTTTCAGCAATTTTATAAATTCACATGTTCATGGGGCTCTTATCCTGGATGGTTAGCGCCATGGGTCACATCTCCTTTTCCATTTTGAGGGATGGGGATGTGACACCAAGCCTCCACACATCCTTGTGCTTAACTCCTGTTTGAGAGGAGATTCCCAGATACAATCAACATAGAAGAGTATTTACCTAGTGATTGGCCAACTACGTTTGAAATTTAATACTTGTGGAGAGTTAAAAATCCCTAATACATACGTCTAGCCTAAGCTAGTTGGTGTAGGAGCCTATAAAATAAAATTTGTTAATAATTTTTAAATTATATCGCTCATTTTAATAGGCCTTTTTTAGTCAGAGTGTAAATGGTGTGAAACTTATGTGGTGTTTTGACTCAAAGTTGAAACAAAATGACTAAGCAAAGAGAAATGAAATGCAAAAAGCAAAAACTATTCTGTTTCTTTTTCAAATAGAAACTTGAAAGCCACAAAAGAACAATTTCTTTTTATTTTTATTTTCAAAAACAATGATATGCCATGCAATCTAGACTAAAAAACTAATCTACATGCATATAAATCAAACATGTGTTTTTTTCTTTCTTTTATAAATGTAAAAGAAAAACTACCTACAAACAAAAGTATGCAGATAACAAGAACAACGCAAAAGGAACTCTGCTATATAACTGCCAAACAAACTCTAGAAATCCCTAAAGTCATTATAAACCCTACTTGGAAGGAAGGCTTGCATAAAAGACAAGTCAACTATTTTGCATGGTGAAGTTAACCAACAAAAGAAGAAGGAAACAAACACTAACAAGATTTTCAACTCAAACAAAGATCACTAACACAGGCTGACCAGAAACATAAGCCAAAAATCATGCCAAGCAAGGAGGTAGGGGGAAAGAGCAAAGTGAAAACCCTAATGCTATAAAAATGCTTACCACCTAGATAAAGAACAACCAAAATGGATGACACTAACTCCCTGGAGTCATGCACCTACAGAGGACCCGAAAATACCTACCAAACAGTCCACAACAATAGAAAAAACCACAAAAATGAGGAAAAAACATTATTTTAGGGGCATTAGTGGGTTTTACTACTGAAATGTCGCATATCACACGCAGATTGACAAACCGAACACACAAATTTCCAGTCTACAACTCGCGTATGAGTGGGAAAAAAATAAAAAAGGTGAAAAATTGCCTTAGGAAGGTAGGGGAGGTGTTCGATCAGACTAAGAAGGTGTTCCTAAGTGGAAAGAAGGACCTGGAACCAATGCAAAAGACTTAAATAAATATAGATAAACCCCAAACAAACAAGGCTCTCCCCAACGGAGTCACCAGTTCTGTTGTAAAGGAAAGTTTCCTATGGCTAGGGTTTAAGAGGCCATTAATGTACTGGGGTTGAAAGAGAGATGCATAATGTTCTGCAAGCATATATAAGCAATATCAGAGATTGGAATGGTTCATACCTTATCCAAATGAAGGTTGATCCAAGTAGCCCTTCAATCCTCTTCTTGCTCCTCTTGCTCCTCTCGCTCCAAGAGAGCTGCAAAACGAATTATACCTTCCTCAAACCAATATGACCACATATAAAACAATGATAATCAAATAAACATGAAATAATGATCTGACTAACATCATCATATGATCATAAACAAAGATTCAATCATATATTGAACAATAATTTTGGAAGAAGAAGGACATCACATATTTATTAATCTTGAAAACAAGTACAAGTATACCTTCTCTTCAAGTTCAGCGCCTCACAAAACCTTGATCTGGCTTTGCTGCTTCTCTTCTCCAAGGAACTCAGCCTCCAAGCTCTGCAACACAAGGAGAAAGCTTCTAGGGAAAATGTGGGGGAAAGAGAGCTCCAATTCCTCCAACATTTAAATGCAGAGGTTCAAGTCTCCTCTCATGGACCTCCCTACCTCTATTTATATGTTTCTGAATAGATAGGGTCGAAGGAAAAGTAGTTACAACTAAAGGAGTCAGTTGCATAACTACCCAAACTACCCGAATTTCAAAAAACATATTTTTGACATGAATATGCCAGTTGCAGAGACATTGGTCGCATATGTAGTAGGTATACATGGGTTTCCATTCAAATAGTTGCATATTTAGGAGATACGCGAGTATTATATATAGAAATTCACGTGCCATACGTGGGTTTCCTTAAGGCAAATCGCATATACATAAAAAATATCATGTTTAGAGTACTTACAGGTATTTTCAAACTTTGGTGTGTTCTAAAAATTTCTAGCTAACTAAACTACCTTTTCAACGATGCAAAGATGAGGTCAAATGGAGTTACAAAACTCAAGGTATGGGTCCTCCAAGTTAGGTGTTTTTTCAGTGACTTTCATGAAGTGTCGACATGTGACTGAAACATGGGAAAGTGGTCACAGAAAGAAATGTGTCATTTTGAACAATAACACCTGTAGCATAGGAGTGAAGGTTAAAGAAGGGTAGTGCTACAATAATCTCATTTTATTAAATCATGGCAAATAATGGCGTTGTTGAGTAATCAAAAGCAGGAGGACTTGTTTTACACCTGTTAGGACGGAGTGATACATGTATAGAGCTCAATAATAATTACAACAAGTGTGCAAGATAAGGTAAAGATTATGCAGGTAAATCACAGCTGTCCAAAATCTTGAAGAGTGGAAATTTCTTAAACATTTATGAGGGAACATCCTTGGAGCATTTTCAAAGCCAGTGACGAGTTTGATGGGTGTATGAGAAGCTGTAGAGATCGTGGTTATACCTGTCAGTATTTTGTTTGCCGAAATTGTGAAGGAAGCGGTAGAATATTTGGGAGGTTGGAGAGTAAGGTACTAAGAGCTGCTAAATATTCATTGAAGACATAATATCACAACCATAGGAGGTTAGTTCATCATCACCATAACTGTATGCTCAGGTAGCGCAATTATTGACCAGGATTAGGGGCATCATTGACATAGTCTTATGACATTAAAAAAAATCGTAATCCTGTGAAATATGATTTGTTTGAGTTATCAATTCCATTGTGTAAAGAATTATTTCAAATTTTCCTGAACCGTTTGAAAGAAAGATACAGTTAAGGTTTAGTGTAGAGAAAGGAAGAGGAGTGTTAAAACCAACAGGGCCGACCCTACTGATATGGGTTGGGCTAATAGATTTCCTAAATGTGCAAAACTGTTCTAGAGAGCTGGCTGGTGTAAGTACTTTGAAAATATTGATGGTTTTAATTCTGAAGTATCATATGGGTTTTCCTAGGGGTTAGATAAAGATATGGTTTCGTTTAATACCCTCAAAATTGAGTTAACGAGAGAACTGATAGCTAAAGCAACAAACATTGCAGATGAGGGAGAATTTTGGTTCAAGAAAATACCCTTCAACTTTGATCCAAAAAAGTTCATTTTACCTGGGGTGGAAGGCATAGATTGGGGAAAAGCTGTGCAATTAGATAAATTTAGGCCTGAGTGGAGAGAGGCCATTAAAATCTTACAAAGTTATATCACCTGTGAGGTAAGATTCACTTTAGTCTTCAAATATCATATCATATTTCTATAGCATCTAAACTAAGAGTCCAAGATGAATCTACCCTTTTTCTTTCTAAAGAGCCTGCAGAAAATGTCAAGTAGGGTAAAAGGACATAAAGATCATACCCAGCAATCTATCTTCCACCATGGCCTAATAAAATTGATCATTTGCACTATGCTTCAGAAAAAGGTAAAACTTGGGACTACTTCTTGTTTTGGTCATGCTTCTAAAGTGAAAAAGAGGACCATTCAAAAAAGAGACAGGTGAACAAACATTACAGCCTATTTAAAAGATTAAAGAAGGAATTCATTGCTAATTCAATAGAATAAAATGTTCAAGAGGAGTCTTCAGCTCAGAAGCTCGAAGAACCTGTATGTGAAGAGAAAAGAGAGATTTATGAGGGTAATCAGATAGAAGTTTCTGAAAATGTAGAAGAAGTCCAGGAAGCAGTTTTGAAATAGGAAGAAGAAAGGAAATCAGTTGAACATGATCAATATTTCACTGATATTCAAGAAAACATAGCAGATGTTTTTGTTCCAGCCAAGCTTGAAGTTGCGAACATATAAATTCCAAGTAAAAAAATCAAAGGAAAGTCAGTGGTTGAACTAAATAATGAAGGTGTATAAATTTCCAGTATAAAGTTTCATGGGAAGTCTTATGCAATGATAGGAGAATCAAATTGGAGACCCAAAACAAGAGAAAAGAATAAGTTAAGACTTAACATGAAAATAATTTTAAACCCTAGATTGATGAAGGAAAAAATTACTGAGATTGAAGATTCATCATCCCAAGAAGATGTGGAAAAAAAGGAGAGTCTTAGTCCTCAGTAGGATGATACTAGGAAACATCATTCAGTGATGTTGGAATCATCTACAAGTAAAAGGAAAATTGCAGAGCAGTTAATGGATTGCAACACTAAAGGGGTCAGATCCCTAGAGATTCCTGTAGTGTCAGAAGTATTCAAGCATGAAGAAGATGATGATGTGATTTTCAAGAAACTGAATATCCCCTGGTTATCAGTGAAAGCTTCCTCATTTCAAGAAGGAAAATGCATAGACTTAGAAAATGAAAATCTTCAGAAGACTGTTAAATAGTATAAGTATCAAATCGATTTTCTGAATGAAACCAATGAGGGTTTGGTCATGACAAACAGGAGATTATGGGAGGATCTTAAAGATATTAACACACATTACCATGAGCTGATTATGGTTTCAAAGGAAGCTTTAAAAAGGAAGAGGTAGACTCAAGGAAAATTTTAGGAGTTGAACTAGAAAATCCAGGATTTGACTCAGCAGAATCAAGAGCTGTCAAGGAAAGTTGAATATTTGGAAGCTGAACATCAAAGGGCTAGAAGACAATCTCATGCTTTAGAGGGAATTTCCTTGTTAGCCGAAGCAGCTAAGAACTTGTGAAAACTATTAGTGATAGTTGTTCAAGTAATATTTTTGTAATATTAAGTTGTGTATTTTGAAGACAATTATTTTGAAGTGATTTGGAACCTTAACCTAAAAGTTAGTTAAACTAGTTATGGAACTGTTTCTTTATTAAAGATGGATAAAAGGTAGGAAATAAGACATTGGAGGGGTTTGAATTTTCACACAAAGAGAGGCCTTTTTTGTGCTGTGATCTCTCAAGTTAGCACTCACAACTCTTATGTAAGTGGATGAATGTTTTTTTATTATATATAAATTGATAAGCTATTTTACCTGTTATGCTGTCTCATTTTTAATCAAGTTGATTACTCAGTATATAACTTCATTTCTTGTTTAAAGTTTTTATTCATGTAAATGATTATAGCCTCTGGATGAAATTAGTGTTTCATGTGTAATGTTTATGGTTTATTGGAATATGTTTGATCCCTAATTCATCTACTTGTGCATAATTTAGTTATGTATTAGCTTGTTGTTGTTTTTCCTCCTTGTTAATGAAGTTTTTAACCAAAGTTATAAACCAAAACCCTAAAAAAACCAATTCTATTTTATTTTTGTTTGAGATTGTGTTAGCTTGTTCTTGTGGTAGTTTAGGAACAATTTCTAGCACTAAAATATTTCACGTTGTTTCCAGGGATGAAACTGAAGGTATATCTTCCTTGGGTTTTCATAATTCAACTGATTTTGAAGGGTGAGAAAAATCAACAAATCTTTTAGACTACTATTTCACCAAGCAGTGTCCACAGTGGCTACTAGAAGGATTGGAATGAGGAGAAAACCCGCTTCACCTTTGCATCCAGGTATTCATGATCCAAAACATATTTTGAAGGAAGCTAGGAAAATTCAGAGATCACAGTCTTCTCCTGCTTTATACATTTCTCAGTTTTTGACCTAATTTCACCTTTTTCACATTCAAAAGAGATAAAGGACAATTTTTCATGGTCAATACCTACTTTACCAATTAGCATCTTTTAGGTTTTTACCGACCCACAGTCCTTTAAGAAAGAAAAAAATTAGTCTCCTGGAAAGATCCCTTTGTTTCAATTCAAAACCAGCAAAAGCGTGTCTCAGCCCAGTTCCAGTCTAGTAAACAAACCTTTGCCTTCAACAAACCCTATTAGCTTCACAATGGTAGCTCAACAACCTCTAGACATGATGGATAGAATGGTGGCTTCTAGGTATGCACCATTAGTCCTTCCTCAGCCATTGAATTCCCTTCCAGGAGGGGATTATTAGAAATATTTACCAAGGTTCAATGGGCAAGGAGAAACAACTGCTGAAGAGCATTGGGATGCCTTTCTTAGCTATGCAGACAACCAAAACATTGAATAAAAAGATGTATGGATGAGAGTGTTTGTGCAAAGTATGGATGGGGAGGTTAGGAAGTGGTTCAGGGAATTACCAACAAATTCAATCACCTTGATAGAAGAGCTACATGATGCATTTATGAGTCAATGGGGTGATACAAAGCACCACACTTACTATATTACTGAATTTGGAGCCTTAAGGAGGAATAAGGATGAAACCATAGCAGATTTTTCTAAAAGATTTAACAATATGTATGGTAGAATTCTAATAGAAATTAAACCCTCTAAAACTTCAGCAAAGCTTACTTATGTCAATACTTTTGATCATGAATTCTCTTTACACCTAAGAGAGATCATTACCTTATTGAATATGGAAGAAGTTGCTTTAGAGGTAGAGTCCAATATACTAGATTCAAATAGACTTAAAGTGAATTCAGATCATCAAATATATGATATAAAGGGTAAGAAAGAAGTGATTCTAGCATCCTCCACATCATAGTAAGCTGATAGTAAAATTGATGAAATGGCTAGGTTAGTCAAAATCTTAACAACAAAACTTAATAAATTGGAAATGGAAAAGACTTCAAACAAACCTACACAAGAAGGAGAAAGAAACCCTAATCCTAATCAATTTAGGCGTCAGTTTGCACCCAGATTTATCCCTAGAGAGCGAAGAAACTATGATATACAGAGAGAGAGGAGAGAAAATGAAGATCAAATAGTTCCCCCTCCTCTGCAAAATAATATGATAAATGAAATTGAAGAGGGTAAAGATATGAAGGATGAAGATTTAAATCAAGGTATGAAATATTTTGGAGAATTTCCAGCTGAAGGTTTCTTAACAGAAGATGAATATCTAAATTCTGAATTTTTTGATGCAAATGTTTACCAAACAGAAAAAGATTTGGTTCCTCAAGTTTCAGCAGAAATAGGTCAGTCAGAACCGAGAAGGTCCATTAAATTTGAGGTCTGGCCCAAAACAAGTAGCTCAAATTCCAAAGAAGAAAACACTTTCATCTCCTAAACAGTCTTCTAGTCAAGCATAGGATAAAAGAACAGATCAGGGTGAGTCAAATAAAACTACAGAGATTGAAGAGATAAACAGGAATGTGCAGACATTCAATTTTGAAAATGAATTGTGTAAAATCAATATTCCAGTCCCATTTACTGAGTTAATGAAAAATCCATGCTACATAAATCCAGTTCTCAAAATGATAGGTGCAACTGCTAATCAAATACCCTGAGATAATATGAACTTACAGGAGGAACATCCTAGAATCTTTATTGGTTCTACATTAGCTGATAAAACTGAAAGTGATTCAAATTCATCTCCACCATTCTATATAACATTGACAATTCATGATTAGATGATTCATAATTGTTTCCTTGATTCTGGTGCTTCTCACAATTTGATGCCTAAGGCAGTTATGGAGGCTTTAGGGTTAAGTATCACAAAACCCTATTAGGACTTATACGCATTTGATTCTAGGCATGTTAAATTTTTGGGAGTGATTAAATATATGGTGGTAAATTTAACACAGTTACCTATGAAAAGTGTCATCATGGATGTTGTGGTGGTAGATATTGCTCCTAAATTTGGAATGTTACTTTCGAGATCTTGGGCCAAGAAGGTGGGGGGTACTTTACAAATGGATTGATCATATGCAACAATCCTTGTTTTTGGAGGAGAGAATAGGAGATTGTATAGATAATTACAGTATGCTTACCTTGTCACTGATGACAGGAACCCAACAAACCATCCACTTTATGCTGTAGAAAAATATTTAGGCTCATGCATAGTGCATTTTAGTGATGATAATACTAGTGGTATGTTACAGGTTGAAAAATAAAAGTCATTCAAACGCTCTGTTGAATAAAGGGATGAGTTGTGGAAAATTTATTTTGATGGCTCTCCATCTAAAGAAGGAGCTGGAGCAGGTATTGTTTTGGTTTCCCATCGTGGTGAAATGATAAGTTTGATGTATAAATTGGATTTTGTAACCATAAACAATACAACAGAGTATGAGGCATTGTTATTGGGTTTAAATATTGCAAAATACCTGGGCAGTCAGCAAATTTCTGTTTATGGCGACTCCGAATTGGTTGTCCAGCAGGTAAGGGACAAATATCAAGTAAAGCAGGGTTTGTTGAAAGTTTATAGGAATGAGATCTGGGACATGATTGATAAATTTTTTATTGCATTTAACATTACTTTTATTCCTAGAGAGTCATAATCAGACAGCTGATTCTCTTGCCTTAGCAGCCACACATTTCAAGATTCCAAAATAAACTCAGTTAAAGTATCCTATTGAAGTCAGATACAAGCCTTCAGTACCTGATAATATCAAACATTGGAGGGTTTTTGAAGATGACATAGAAATAAAGAAATTTCTAGAATTGACTAGTGAGTTTTCAAATATGTTGATTGATCAAGAGGAGGAGGAGGAAGTTGAAGAGGTTGATGAATGTTCAGAAAATGAGATTGCTGGACATAAAATTATTGAATTGAAAAGTAATTTTATTCCCAAAGGATTGGTCCCCCCTTGAAAGAATTTTTTCAAAAGATGATACTCCTTTGAAACCAGTAATGAAATATTCAGAAGAGAATGTTGTAGAATGTAATATTGGCACAGAAGAGCAGCCTAGGATGGTGAAAATTTCTAAATCTCTTTCACCTGAACAAAGAAATAGGTACATTAAATTGTTGAAGGAGCATGTTGATGTATTTTCTTGGTGCTATGAGGACTTGAAAACTTATGACACACAAGTATTATTCAGCATAAAGTCCCTTTAAAACATAATGTAAAACCTTTCAGTCAGAAATTAAGAAGAATAAACCCAACTTTATTCCCATTTATAGAGGAGGTTAACAAATTATTGGATGTAAAAATAATTGTTCCACTCAGATACTCATCATGGGTGGTTAACCTAGTTCCCGTCAGGTAAAAGAATGGGGAGATAAGATTATGTGTGGATTTTTGTAGTCTAAATAGAGCTTCACTAAAAGACAATTACCCATTACCTAAGATTGAGTAGGTTTTTCAACCAGTAATGGGAGCTCAGAGAATGGAAATGGTGGATGGATTTTCTGGGTATAATTAGATTGCTATGCATCCAGATGACAGGGAGAAGACATATTTTATCACTCTTTGGGGTGCTCTCATGTATGACAAAATGCCATTTGGTCTAATGAATGCTGGTGCAACATTTCAAAGAGCTATGGATATATCCTTTGTTGGGGAGAAAGAAAAGTTTGTTGTGATTTATTTGGATGAAATTACAGTATTTTCACAGTTTGATGAAGAACATATAAAGCACCTCAAACAAGCCTTTTTGAAATGCAAGAAATATGGATTGTCACTAAAACCAAAGACGTCACACTTTGTTGTTCGGGAGGGAAAACTTTTGAGACATTTGGTTTCAGTGGATGGAATAAGAATTGACCCTGAGAGAGTTAAAGACATTTTAAAAATCAGTTTGATAAGAAGTAAGAAGGATGTTCAGTCATTTATTGGTAAGATTAATTTTCTGATATGGTTTATTCCTAATTTTGCTGAAACTATAAAGCAAATAACAACTATGTTGAAGAAAGATCAAGAAGAGAAATGGATAGCAGAGGCTAAGAATTCATTTGAGAAGATAAAGAAGGACCTTACATAAGCTCCAGTGTTAGATAGCCCTGATTTTTTGAAAGATTTTCTGAATTTTTCCTTTGCATCACAGGATACAATAGCTGTTGTTTTACTACAGAAAAATGCAGAAGGGCTGGAGCAGCCAATTGCTTTCTTTAGTAAGACTCTCAGGGATTTAGAATTGAAGTATAGTACTTTGGAAAAGCAAGCATATTCATTGGTAAAAGCATTGAAATTTTTCAGAATTTATATTTTACATTCAAAGATCATTGCTTACGTTCCTAATGCTACTATAAAAGACATTTTTACTCAGCCTGATTTTGAAGGAAAGAGAGGGAAGTGGATTGCAAAGATTATGGAGTATGATGTGGAAATCAAGCCTACTAAGCTAGTGAAGGGAAAAGGTTTGGATAAATTGTTAGCAGACTCAAATTGTGAAGCTCTTGGCCTTTATTTGATGGCAGAACAATTAGTACCAGAAGAATTGTGAGCAGAGTAGGACAAAGAGAAAATTATGGACAGGTATGCAGACTCAGTTTGGTATGCTGACATAGTTTATTTCTTATTATATTTATAGTGTCCTGATCATTTAGACAAAAAATCATTTATATAACTAAATTTGAAGGCCACTAAATACTGTTTAATAGATCAGCAATTACTTTGGAAGGATCCAGGAGGGGTATTGCTCAGATTTTTAGATAAGTCAGAAATTGAAGAATTTATTTCATAATCACATGAGGGTGCTTGTGGAGGACATAAATACTGGAAGGATACTGCTTACAAAATCTTGAGATCTGGGTACTATTGGCCTTCTCTGTTTTCTGATGTATATCAACATGTAAAAGCTTGTGTTCCATGTAAAAAGTTTGTTGGTAAACAAAAACTTGTGTCTTTACCATTAAATCCCATTGTATTTAATGATACTTTCCAGTGGTGGGGTTTAGAATTTATAGGCAAAATAAACCCTACTTCTTCTGGACAATAGAGATGGATTCTTACAGCCACATATTTTTTCACCAAATGGGTAGAAGCCATTCCTACTAGGAATGCAACTGATAAGGTGATAATTAATTTTATTCAAGAGATTATCCTGAGTAGGTTTGGATGCCCTAAAAGATTGTTGACTGATAATGCTAAAGCCTTCAAGTCTAAGGATATGGTTACATTCTGTGAACAAAATGGATTTTTTTTGAAACATTCTACACCTTATTACCCTCAGGAAATGGGTTAGCTGAATCAACAAATAAAAACATTATTCAGAGCATTAGAAAGTTGTTAAGTCAAAATAAGAAGTCATGGGATTCAATGCTAAAATATGCACTTTGGGCAGACATGATAACTACTAAGAAGGAAATTGGTTCCTCTCCATTTTGAATTAGTGTATGGCACTGATGTTGTATTTCCATTTCAGCTAGGTCTTCCAATAATGAAATTCTTTCAAGATAGTTTGGAGGAACCTAATGATATTCAAAGGAGAATCTTTTCATTGATTGAATTACAACAAGAATGTGAATTTGTAGAAGAAAAGGCTCAAATATACAGAAAGGGAATCAAAGAAAGGTTTGACGGGAAGATTAAGGAGAATACCTTTTCTTGTGGAGACATGGTTTTAAGGTGGGATTCTCAAAAGGAACAAAAAAGTAAGCATGGTAAATTTGACAATATATGGTTTGGTCCTTTCATAATTTCGAAGCTATTGGAGAACAATACCTTCATATTGCAGAACTTGGAAGGTGAGGAATTGTCTAATCCAGTGAATGGATGATTCCTCAAGCACTTTTACAGCTAATGAAGGTAAAATACTTGTCTTTCATTGTATATACTGGTGTGACAAAGATTGAATAAAGACTCCATAACCCAATGGAATTTTTGCAGAGTAACAGACATGAGTAGTTAGATAGCATGAGGTACTGGTCTACAGGTTCTAGAAGCCTCACAAGGAGGACTTCATCCTGCAGCAAGAGCCGATGTTAGAACTACATTTTGTTCTCAATTTATTTGATCTTTTTGTCCTAATTTTCAACTTCTTAGTTTATTATGATTTTACATTTTATGTTGGTTTAAATAATTTTGACATCCAGTAGTTTTTGTTGGATTTAATGCTTTTAATGGTTGGATGATTTCATTATTTTTGGTCCTAAGGTTTGTATTTTGGGATTATTAGTTAATATGTACATCTTTAAACTTTCAAAAGCTTATAATAAAAGTCTATTTCAAACTTGATGCTTTATTACTAACCTTTTTCTTAAAGACTTGGTTAAAATTATGCAAAAGAAGATTCATGTAGCACAGGAGTGAAGGTTAAAGAAGGGTAGCGCTACAAGAATCTCGTTTAATGAAAACATGGCAAATAATGGTTATGCTGAGTAATCGAAATCAGGAGGACTTGTTTTACACCTGTAAGGACGGAGTGATACATGTATAGAGCTCAATAATCATTATGACAAGTGTGAAAGATAGTTAAAGATTATGCAGGTAAATCACAGATGTCCGAAATATTGAAGAGTGGAAATTTCTTAAACATTTATGATAGCGCATCCTCAGAGCATGTTCAAATCCAATGACGAGTTTGATGAGCGTGTGAGAAACTGTAGAGATCGTGGTTATACCTGTCAGTATTTAGTTTGATGAAATTGTGAAGGAAGTGGTTAAATATTTGGGCGGTTGTAGAGTAAGGTACTAAGAGTTGTTAAATATTCATTGAAGACATAATATCGCAAACATAGGAGGTTAGTTCATCATCACCATAACTGTATGCTCAGGTAGCGCAATTATTGACCAGGATTAGGGGAAACATTGAAATAGTCTTATGACATTAAAAAAATTGTAATCCTGTGAAATACGATTTGTTTTAGTTATCAATTCCATTGTGTAAAGAATTATTTCAAATTTTCCTGAACTGTTTGAAAGAAAGATACAATTAGGGTTTAGTGCAGAGAAATGAAGAGGAGTTGTAAAACCAACAGGGCTGAACCTAGTGATCTGGGTTGGGATAATAGCTTTCCTGAATGTGCAAAACTGTTCCAGAGAGCCGGCTGGTTTAAGTACTTTGAAAACATTGATGGTTTTCATTCTAAAGTATCATATGGGTTTTCCCAAGGGTTAGATAAAGATATGGTTTCGTTCAATACCCTCAAAATTGAGTTAACGAGAGAACTGATAGCTAAAGCAACATACATTGCAGATGAGGGAGAATTTTGCTTCAAGAAAATACCCTTCACCTTTGATTAAAAAAAAAGTTCATTTTACCTAGGGTGGAAGGCATAGACTGGGGAAAAGGTGTGCAATTAGATAAATTTTGGCCTAAAATGAGAGAGGCCATTAAAATATTACAAAGTTATATCACCTGTGAGGGAAGATTCGCTTTAGTATTCAAATATCATATCATATTTCTATAGCATCTAAACCAAGATTCCAGGATGAATCTACCCTTTTTCTTTCTAAAGAGCCCGCAGAAAATGTCAAGTAGGGTAAAAGGATATAAAGATCATACCCAACAATCTATCTTCCACCATGGCCTAATAAAACTTATCATTTGCACCGTGCTTCAGAAAAAGGGTAAAACTTGGGACTACTTCTTGTTCTGGTCAGGCTTCCAGAGTGAAAAAGAGGACCAGTAAAAAAAGAGACAGGTGAACAAACATTACAGCATGGTTAAAAGATTAAAGAAGGAATTCATTGCTGAGTCAGTAGAAGAAAATGTTCAAGAGGATTCTTCAGCTCATAAGCTCAAAGAACTTGTATGTGAAGAGAAAAGAGAGATTATGAGGGTAATCAAATAGAAGTTTCTAAAAATGTAGAAGAAGTCTAGGGATCAATTTTCAAACAGGAAGAAGAAAGGAAATCAGTTGAACATGATTAGGATTTCACTGATATTCAAGAAAACATAGCAGATGTTTTTGTTCCAACCAAGCTTGAAGCTAAGAACATACAAATTCCAAGTAAAAAACTCAAAGGAAAGTCAGTGGCTGAGCTAAATAATGAAGGTGTACAAATTTCTAGTATAAAGTTTCATGGTAAGTCTTATGCAATGATAGGAGAATCAAATTGGAGACCCAAAACAAGAGAAAATAATAAGTTAAGACTTAACATGAAATGAATTTTAAACCCTATTTTGGTGAAGGAAAAAATTACTGAGATTGAAGATTCGTCATCCCAAGAAGATGTGGAAAAAAAGGAGAGTCTTAGTCCTCAGCAGGTTCACACTAGGAAACATCATTCAGTGATGTTGGAATCATCTACAAGTAAAAAGAAATTGCAGAGCAATCAATGGATTGCAACACTGAAGGGGTTGGATCCCCATAGATTCCTGTAGTGTCAGAAGTATTCAAGCATGAAGAAGATGATGATGCAATTTTCAAGAAAATGAATATCCCCTGGTTATCAGAGAAAGCTTCCTCATTTCAAGAAGGAAAATGCATAGACTCGAAAAATGAAAATCTTCAGAAGACTGTTAAACAGTAAAAGTATCAAATCGATTTTCTGAATGAAACCAATGAGGGTTTTGTCATGACAAACAGGATATTAAGGGAGGATCTTGAAGATATTAACACACATTACCAGGAGATGATTGTGGTTTCAAAAAAAGCTTTAAAAAGGAAGAGGCAGACTCAATGAAAATTTGAGGAGTTGAACTAGACAATCCATGATTTGACTCAGTAGAATCAAGAGCTGTCAAGGAAATTTGAAGATTTGGAAGCTGAACATCAAAGGACTAGAAGACAATCTCATGCTTTAGATGGAATTGCCTTGTTAGCCGAAGTAGCTAAGAGCTTGTGAAAAATATTAGTGATAGTTGTCCAAGTAATATTTTTGTAATACTAAGTTGTGTATTTTGAAGACAACTATTTTGAAGTGATTTCAAACCTTAACCTAAAAGTTAGTTAAAATAGTTATGTAACTGTTTCTTTATGAAAGATGGATAAAAGGTAGGAAATAAGACATTGGAGGGGTTCGAATTTTTACACAAGGAGAGGCCTTTTTTGTGATCTCTCAAATTAGCACTCACAACTCTTATATAAGTGGATGACTGTTTTTTGATTATATATAAAATGATAAGCCATTTTACCTGTTGTGTTGTCTCATTTTTAATTAGGTTGATTACTCAGTCTATAAATTCATTTATTGTTTAAAGGTTTTATTCATGTAAATGATTATAGCCTGTCGATGAAATTAGTGTTTCATGTGTAATGTTTATGGTTTATTGGAATATGTTTCATCCCCAGTTCATCTACTTGTGCATAATTTAGTTATGTATTAGTTTGTTGTTGTTTTTCCTCCTTGTTGATGAAGTTTTAACCAAGTTATAAACCAAAACCCTAAAAAAACCAATTCTATTTTATTTTTGTTTGATATTGCGTTAGCTTGTTCTTATGGTAGTTTAGGAACAATTTCTAACACTAACAATATCAACGGAATCCTTCTATTCCCCCTCACCAGAGGATCACACCATCAAATATAAGAAAGGATAAGAGTTGATGTTTCAATTGCAATTATAAAATGGGATGTGAGGTGATAAATATGAATATGAAACAAAAATTAATTAAGATTCAATCACTCATGTTAGAAAATCCATACAAGGAATAGACATGAGTTGCATAAATGTCCACACATCAGTAAAATCCTTAAAAAACCTAGTGAAAATCTAGAGAAAAGACAAACCAAAAACCATAATGGGATCCCAAACCATAGCCAAGGCCATTATAAGGATTATGGAAGCAATGCCGAAGAAAATAAATATGTAGAGGAAAAAAAGAAGTTCAGAATGTGGAAGATCAAGTTGAATCTAGATAAGAGTTTGATAAGAATGACAATAACAAAAATGAATATACAGTTGCAATGGATATTGATGAACATGGACATGATGTCAATGACAATTGTGAAGAAGATGAAGATATCAAACATTATAATGGTGAAGCACAAATATTGATGAATATGAAGATGATTCCAATGACAATTGTGAAGAAGATGAAGATGTAGAAAACTATAATGGTGAAAATAAAGGTAATGAAAATGATCCTATTCACAATGATGTAGAAGATGAAAATCCAGAATATTCTTTGACACATGAAGATATAGATGATTTGCAGGATGTTTCAATTCAATGTGATAAATAATCATAAGTAAAAAAGGATGCCAAGAAACAATTGGAGAATACCTTGTCAGATAAAGACAAGGAAATAATTTGTTCGAAATTTTTAATCAAACATGATTAAATGAAATAAAAAATAAAAACATAAGGATAGAATAATAGAGTCAACTGAAACTAAAGGTCAAAGTGTTATTGCTAATGGAATTCTATTAGTCAAAGAGCATCCAAAACTTGAATTCAAGAAACAATTCAATGACATATCATCGACTACAGATTCAACACTGTTTGAATATACATTAATAATCACCAAGGAGGCCATATATAAGCCAGAGAATAGTAACATATGAATGCATGAAAAAATATCAGAGATCAACATGAGGATACATGTTCCTCATGAAAACATAAAATTAGAAATTCAGAGGGGTCAACTTATCTAAGTACCATATTGACACCAAAATCAAAGAAGTTGTAGGATGCAAGACTCATCGTGTTGATATCGAAGGGAGCCTAACAAAATTACCACTAAAGTTAAGTTTTATATTCAAAATGTGGATAAAATGTTGAACAATATTTGTTTGTCAAATAATAGCTCCATAAGTGTAGTAACCTTCCTCATGCTGCAACCAATTAAGTGAATATGTAGTTTACATCAAGCACTCTTCTTTTACACAAGCTTCAAGGGTGAATATTTTTAGGAAGGGATGACTTGTAATGTACCAAATAGAATCTATGCAAGTAAATAACAATTAGTCTGAGTAATTAATTAGTACTTTATATGGATCCCATGTGCAGGTGTTTTAGAATATATCATGGCATGTAAGAGGGGGTATTCAGATCTCTCCACCGTCCACCACATGGACACCTTTTAACTATGCATACTAATGCATGCTAGTTTGGTCTATCTCACGAAGTCTGGGACTTTAATGAAAATGTATTTTTGAGCTCATGGAAGAGTTGGCATTAGTACATGGGTAATCATGAATCCTTTTGGAAATTTCATAGCCCTTCTGGTTTCTAGATATTTGTTTTTTTCCAGGGTAAGTTTCCGGTCTCTAGTGGTTTGCATTTGAAATTCTAGTTAAGTTTCCTTTCAAAGTTTTGGAGGAACTTCCCCTCCGAGTTGTTACAATATTTTTAGTTCCAAATTGTGATCCCTGTCGAACTCTCACTTGCATTGGATTAATTGTATTCCTCCCTGGTTCTTGCACCTTTAAGAAAAAGGTTGTGGGTTTTTTCCTATCATTGTAACAATGTCCAAAAGGCTCTGTACCACTCCCCGTCGTGGAAGTAGATTTTGATGAGGCTCTAGAAATAGGGGGCATAAATGATCCACTAATAATGGGTATGATATATCTATCCTTGATCATTTTAGGAACATGTTGGACGATTGGGAGGAATAAATTGTGGTGCAACAGTTGTTGTGTTAAAGAGGTTGGGTTTGATGCGGTCAGTAATGGTTGGTTAAGAATATGCTTTCTTAGGTATTCTTGAACACTCAGGTTGGTTCTTGGGATGAAAACCCTCCTCCATCTGCTTCCCCATCTCTAAATATACACTCCTCCTCCTCACTGGGTCCTTCTCATATATCCAAATTGTTGGAGAAACATAGCACTCAAATTGGTGAGGTTCCCTCATTGGGTCTTGATAAAACTGATATATCATCCATGAGTGGTCTCAAAAGGAGGAAAACTAAGCGTGTAAATTCACTGGACCTCTCCTACTTTAGAAAACTAGAAGGATTCCTGGTAAGTAATCTTTTGACATACCCTCAAGCTTTGAGTACTACCACTACCTAATGGAGAAGAAACCTGAAGATGTAGATACAACCTGCAGTCTCAATTAATCTCTTAGTTTTTTATTCTCTTATAAATATTATAGATGTTAGTGTCTTAAGAACTCTGTCCATGTAGAAAGTAAGTCTTTTGTGGTAGTTCAACTGCACTCTGTAACCGCCACTTGAATTTGTATAATTTTGTTAAATTCTCTTAGATAGACTACATGAGAGGAATTTTTTAATTTTCCATGCATGGGTTGTTCAGACTGGTAGGATTATTTTGAAATCCCATGCATGGGAATATTTTCTAAGGTTGATAGTTTGATGTTTTGGACATGTGAGAATCCTTATAAGGCTCTTGAACTTCATGATTCTCTTGTGCTTGTACTATTTTTTGTATTTTAATATAAGTCTTACGTAACTTACAATTATATATATATACACACTAATGTAATAAAGACATGTAATGATATGTAACTCTTCATTACTATACTATATATATGTGGATTAACTATGTAAATTCATATCATCAATTATATAAAAACATTATTAAATACATATTTGAAAGAATCCTGCTTCAAATTCTCATGGAAAAATAACCATCACTGTCACTACTCTTTCCTCCATCCTCCTCCACTACTATGAAATCAAGATTTGTTGTTACATCTATTGGTTTTGAGGATGATCCCTCAGAAGGCTCATCATCAAAAGTGTCCAACTCTAGAACTGGGTCATTAAGTTACATGTTTTCTAATTCCAAATCCACATTTCCTTCTAAACCCATATCATTAGGAATCCCACATATTTGTATTTCCCTTCAACTCTCCCGCCTCTGGCTATAAATAAGATGAAGGTTAGTGTGCACATACAACATTGCCTATGCCCTGGACTGCTTAAGTATGCTATTTCTAAAACTGTACAAATTCTCATATGTTTTCTAGTTCTTGTTACAATAAGAGGATGAAGTAACCTGAGAGAGGATCCTCGTGGATAACTGTTGTAGAATAGGGCATGATGCCCCATGATTTTCCCACCAACCATAGGGCTTATTGACCCCTTGTCTCCTTGAACATCATACCCTCCAAATATCCTAGTGCAAGTGTTGAAATCTATGAATTCCTCCTACACCTTCTGAAGGTATGCACTATCCTTCTAAATTCCACATTCCTCCCATATGAAATATTTCCATCCATGTGAGGAGGGAATCTTCAAAAGGGCCCACCACAAATCCAAGCATGATTGTAGAACCTAGGATTCAATGAGTCATCCAAACAATGCAAATGTGTGCAATTATTAATATACCACCTAGTGATAATAATATCTTGTATGGTGAGCCATAAATTTTTTGTTGATGTCACATACTCATAACACACATTATGATTAATAATTGGAATAAATGATACTCATCCATTAATCAATATTAATCCTCATATTCAGTAAATAATATTTAATACAATGGTTATACATATAGGATAATTTGAATGCTTAAAGAGGCAGTTGAATCTACCAACCTAGACTGACTTAGGAGCTAAATCAGTGTGGTAAAATAACCACTAAAGATGACTAGTGCAACTCTGGATCACTAAAATAGTTCACAACTAGTTAACTGAAGAGGTAGGTGAATAAATTCACCCTACCTCCCTTAAATCATGCAAATTGGCACAAGAGAGACTAAGAGTGAACTAACTGATGAGAATCAAAGAATAACTGGACATAACTGAATACCTATTAGATTCAACTACTGGACACTACTGATGGCACTCCGAGTGGGTTCCTAAAATATAGGATTTGATCCCTGGAGCACCAAAATTCATGCAGATAGGTGCAATAAGTGGTAGATGTCACCTAGATATGCCCCCCATGCACTAGTGAAGGGATGATTACCTCCTAAGTTAGGAAATTTCCAAAATAGACTATGTTGTCAAAGGAAGTGGCAAAAGGAAGGATTAATAATCCTAACACAAACATCATCTAACATTGTGTCCTTTACCTTTTTTGAAGCACCTTGATCTGTCTTTCTCCAAAAAGACCAAAAATCTAAAATAATGTAATGTCCATGACCCTTATGACAACACAAAAGGTTCTAAAATCCGGTTTAAGAACAACGAAATAAAGTTAGGACAACTACCCATTAAATGATTAATTACATTTCTAACTTTAATAAAGATTACTAGGGTTGCATTAATTAATTAAATTACTTAATTAAATAATTCGTCGCCCTTAGTTAAATAATCTCAACACTTAATAAAATATATCAACATTAAATTTAAGTTCATAATCACATTCATTGCATGAATAATGAATCTATTATCATAGTGTGATTAAGGTCCTACATTACATTCTTATACTTCATAGAGATTATTGATAGCATAGTTTATAATTGTCAAGTATCGTGTCATTAATTGTTTTCATATTTAATTAGTTTGTGGTGTTGTTTAGTGTGTGATATTAGTGAATATAAACACTAAGGAAAACACACATAAAAAAACATATGTTGGTTGTAACCTACAGCCACACCACAAGAAATGTAAAACAAAAGGCATCAGATGCAATCACATCCCACAAAATCACCTCCCAATGGTTGTCCCCTACAACCATTTTTCACTAATATATTTTAGATTACATGGATGCCTCTCTCCAACCATAAATAAATATTACATTATTGAAACTAATATATAAAAATGGTAGAATATCCATTCATAGAAAATTTCCAATGTAAGAACTGGTGCGCTCAACCTGGCACCAGGAAAATGGTTGGACCAAGATGGACATATCTTGGTCATCCAGAAATATTTTTCAACGAAATGAAAATGGATACTTACTGGAAATGTTGTTTGAGACACAATGCAACATGCACCAAATCATAAAAATGAGCAAATATTGGTGAACCAAAACATATGGTTTTTCCCCTCCCAATACCGTAGAGTCATAGTTACAATTTTTGAAGAAGAGAAAGAAGATTAGAATGAATATCATCTTGGATTTGAATCCTACAGAGTCCATTCTTCCTATACCAGAGTATAAAATAAATTAATCAAGAATATAGATAATTCAATTCATCCACCTTTTCACATAATCATCATAATAATATGTTAAAACATAAATAAAATCATATGAGAAATACTTATCTCAAGATATGGGAAACTGGCTGCAGCGGGATGAATTTCCTCCCAACTGTAGATGCTGGTAAGACTTCCTCTCTTGAAAATGTCACCCCCAAGTTGAGACCATGGATCCATAAGTAGATTAAAACTTATTCTATCAACTCTCGGAACTACCTCTTTTGAGAACCACAATGCTTCCCACTACTAATTTCCTGTCCGTCTCCACTTCCTATGGGATATGACCTACATCATCATTCCCATTTCCTGGATTTCTATGTGAGAAATTATATTATTAGAGTGATATAATGGAAGCAAATTTAAAACTACTAGACTAACTATAAGTCTCAATACACTCCCAATCATACCAACATTCCCAACATCGATATATAACACAAGTCACATGGTTCAAAGCTCAATATTAACTTCAACATGGAGAGGGCATATGGATTTATAGCATAAGGAGGATAACTCTAATCCAAAGGGATCAACTCAAATTAGAGATAGGTAAGTATTAATCTTCATGATGGAGACTTATCTTGAATTAGTGGAGTGGTGGCTTAGTGAAAATATTCCCTTTCCTGAATTAGCACCATGACGAGGAGTTGCCAAAAACTGAGTGGAGCCATGAAGAGCACATGGAGGCACACTAATGCATACAAGGGGGTTAAAAAACATCAAGGAGGGATAAATATGTGATATAATTAATACAATAGGGTCATAAATATCATGTAATCACAAAAATATGATCATCAATGCATAGTGTAAGAGTGGAAGGTAGAAAATAGCTTACAACCCTGAAAAACTAGGAAAATGTATCATAAATGACCAAGAAAACATAAATTTGAGGGAATATATTCCCAAGGAGGGTGCCCTAAGAAAGAGGGGCCCACTAAGGTGTGAAAAATATGAAACATTTACTCCACAGTCCATAAATATTGAGAATATTAGTTGTACAATGTTTGCATGATCAACATTATTAATGTCACCAAGGTGTAAACATGAACTATGATGGAAAACCTTAAGCCAAAAACAAGTTATAAGGTGCTAGGGATATCCCCATCCCCCCTCACTTTGTGGAATTCATGGTCTCCCATACTCTTTTAGTTTTTTTGTTGAGCCAGGTGATTTTTTTAATCAATAGTAACAACATTCAAAGATAGAAGGATGCTAGTAATAACATTAGCATTAATAATAGTGCCAAATTCCAATGTCACATTATCAAACAATAATCATAAGCCCTCGATCACATTAATCATGAAAAGGATCATAATTCCACAGTAATATAAAATATCATAAGTCCATAATGCAAAAGAACATAAGTCACATGAAAGATCATAAGTCTAGGGCTTAACATCTAGGGTATTACAAATAACCATGTCCCCAAGAGTGTCCTTAACCTCCCTCAACCTCTTAAGCATGATGATTGAGGAAGAAAACAAAGTATATATAACCTTAAACAATTATATATTTGCGTACTCTTTATATATTGTGATGGCAGTTATGCAAC
The DNA here is from genome assembly GCA_001517045.1 of Pseudotsuga menziesii. NCBI lineage: Eukaryota > Viridiplantae > Streptophyta > Pinopsida > Pinales > Pinaceae > Pseudotsuga > Pseudotsuga menziesii. Next base: position 172,727 of record LPNX010624747.1, read on the forward strand.
ATTAACTGAAATGAAGTTGAGATATGAATAAAGGTGATTATGCAACATTAGATGAAATGAAGTCGAGATACAAAAATAATGCATTGGTAAGATCAACCTCATCTCACTTCTCTTGATGATAAATATTGTCCATTGGACCATATATTGGGGCAACCCTCCTTTTTAGTGGTTTAATTTCAGCCCCACTCCCAAATTTTCTAGATGGATTCCTTGTGAATGGAAGAGAATCACCCTGTTTTTGAACTTTATTTCTTGTTGCTGCCACATGTACCCTCTTTTTCCATGGTATAATTGACCACTTTGCATGCTACAAGTCCATAAGGAAGGACCAAAAATCGATCCTTAAATCAATAGTAGGCTCTCTTTAATTGATTCTTGCAGTAATTAATGTTGCAAACAAAATTCCCCTCCCCACCAAGCTTTGATTCAGTCCCTTGATGCCTTGTTGCATACTTCCATAGGGGTTGTTTTTTCCCATTCTTTCAATTTTTTTACAACAAGGTCATATGAAGCCATGGAAGCACCAACGACTTCACTAGATTAACTTGGAGCATTTTTTGAAAAATTAGGATGGGAGGGACCACCACCAAAAACGTTCCTCCCTTTCTTTCTACCTTTTACAACTTTTTTAATGATTGAGCCATCACTTCCTTGAGATAAATGAAAAATTCTATTACTATGTAAAAATAGAATCCTATAGTTTCCAAATCTGACTTGAATCCACTTCCAATCCACTTTGAATACTCTCAACCTTAAAAAAATGATAAAAATACTAAGAAAAACTAAGTTTTATAACCCATAGAAACCTTTTTGTAGACGACACATGTCCAAAAATTGGGACATGATCCGACACGTGTGGAACACTGTCCAAACATGTGTTCTAATTTTTGACATGAAATTTTTCGTGTCGAAAACGTGCCCGAGCATGGCATGTTCCCAACATGAATGATATCGACATTGAGGCCTATATGGCCATGTCGTCTGACTTAGATATTCATATTTAATATAATCCTCCTAAGACATGTTGCATTGATAGATGCTTGGTATTTTGCTTACAATACATTTGTTGGTTTATTTTACTCATGTACTACATTAATCTTGATCCCATGAAATGAGTACCCTATGTTGGACTTTCTCTCATCAATGCAACTTGCAAAATCCAAATCTATATACCCATACAATTTGAAGTTATCACCTTGCATGTACTCTTATGTCTATAATGTATACATAGTTTACCCTGCACATACCTTAGGAATATCTTTTCCACTTTCCAGTTAACATATTTGGACTTGCCATAAATTGTGAAACAATCCAAACTACATAAAACAAAATTGGCCTCATAGAAATGGGGTAGATCAAATTCCATATTAGCTCATTTTGTAAAGTTTTGTATCTTGGGTTTGCATATTTAGAAGTTGGTAAGTCATCTCTATTTCAATATGAGTTTCCATTGACTTGCAATTTACCTTATTAAATCTTTTCAACATTTCCCACACATACTTGGTTTGGGACATAAAGATGTTTTCATCTATATCCCATACTTTCTCCCCTAAACAATAATAAAGTATGCCAAAATGTGTCATTGAATTTGTTTTTACACCTGATCACTTGACGATTCTTTAGTCATCTATATGTTTTTTGTCAGCATTAAATATTTTGCATACAACACTACAATATTCATTGATTTCATAAACATATCGATTGAATTTTATGTACAAATTTGGATCTAATATAATTTTTTTGAATTTATTGGCCCTAAAGTGGTCATGAGTCTTTGGATACTAGGATGTAGATGCCTACCTGATTCTAAACTCCAAACATTGCCTTTTTCAATTTGTATAGAAGGTGTTTCTTCCCTTTTTAGAGAAAGCATAGAAATTGTTGCATGTGCATTTCCTATTTAAATATCCATTTATAAAGGTACTTTAAACATCCATATAATGAATTGTCCACTTGAATTTAGCATCCATAGCTAGAACCATCTTAGTTGTGTTCATTTTCATTACAAGTACAAAGGTTTTGTCATAATTAATGCCTTAATTCTTTTTCCACTAGCCCTGTTAATGGTCAACTAAACCATTTACTCCATGCTCTACCCAATAGAACCACTTGCATCCAATTTCACTTTTACCTTTAGTGTTTCCACAAATTCTCGCATTCTTATTCTTATGTTGAATGATATTATCCCTACATTTATCTGTTCCATTATTGTTTCATTGTCCATGTTCAAGTGAAATAAGTACACTTGAATAGTAATCATAAAAGCTACATTTACTTATTTTGAAGTTTATCAATGCAACCTTCTTGACAATTATAAAATCTAGATTTACTTTTCATGAAGTTGATTGATGTAATATTTGTTATATTTTGGGAAGGAAATCTTCATATAGGAACTTTTGGGACACTTAAGCCTACTAATAATAATACCTCGTGAAATACACCTTGGGGATTGGGAATTTTACTTGAGGATGCTTGGGTTGAGGCACATACTTTACGGAGGTTGGTTGTGGATTCAAACACATATGTTGAGGAGATGAATAAGAGCAGAGCAACCATGTTGACATACATTTTGAGGATAGTTGGGCATAGGAATACATGTTGTACACAACTAGAGGAGGAAATCCTTGCATGAGGATACTTGGATAACAAACCACCATGGAAGAGGGAGCATTTGGATAACATCTTGTTGGAGGTAACACCATCTTTGAGGAGGGGTGCCAAACTCAAGGAGGATCATTCCTTGGGGTTATGTGAATACCTAATGTGACACTTGTCATCATTGTATTGTATAACACTCCATGTGGGGTTGTCTTGTTGGTTACTTGTATGGAAATAAGTCCATTGTTTATGTGAATCCCTAATATGACACTTGTGATCATTGTATTATATATCACTCCATGTGGGGTTTCCTTGTTGGTTACTTGTATGGACCTAATTCCATGTTTTATGAGGGCCTACCTCACCTAGTTTATATATAATGGGGGGAGAAATATTTTTTCATGAATCACAATCATTCCACTCTTTAATTTCTATATTTCTAATTATCATGGATAGGTCTTGTAGGGAACAATAATTAGGGTTTGTTATGAAAAACCTAGGAGAAAACATCAAGAAAAAAGAGAATCCTTGGATGTTAGTAGAGATATTTCTATTATGGGATGTAAGCGGATGCCAATATTTTTACTATGCAATAAAATACTAGTGGAGAACATAGTGCAAAAGAACTTGATGCTTTATCTTGTAGAGTGTGAGGCAAACAATATGACCTAATAATTCACCTTAGTCATATTTTTTTCAACTAGGGTTAGTAACCTTATGAGTTGTAATCACTATTTGTGCAAGTAAAAATAGAGTTCTCCTAAGTAGTATGGACAACTAATATAAAGTTCTCTAGCTCTTGGAGGTTGTTGGAGGAGCTAGTCAATGAGCCGACTAGTCAAATAGCCGACTAATTAGAGATTAGTTCAGTCGCGTAAGGTCATGTCAGTTGACCAAACGAACAGGTAGTTATATGTAACTATTTGTAAATCATATATATTAGGCTGTTGAGCCAGATGAGAACTCGGTTCAGTTCTGTGTATGTATGGACCCTCATGATATAATATAATCTGTTATTCCATATCTATGTTCTTGTCTCTTGTCTATTAGGTTTGTATGATTTAATGTGTATTATTGGTAACCCTCTATGATCTGTGAGATTATAACATTAGTTCCGTTGCTGGTAGTACATATCTGAGATGACTATAAGAAGATGATATCAGAACAGGAGATTAAGAACTGGTGGGAGCATAAGATAGCAAATTATTCGCATAATTACGCGAGGAGAAATAGATTAACCACTACTCAGGCGAAGGATAAATTCTTCATTGAAACTCATGAGAAGTTCGTAGAATCGGTACCCTAGCTTTTGAAAAAAATTCTGGATGAAAAATCCAGAAGAAACTGAGGACCAAGAGCTGCTAGAGAAACTGATTCGAGGGGGACGAACAAACCTATTGGAGTGGTTTGAAAATATCACAGACGAATTCTGTGAGGAGAAAGCCATAGAAGAAAGAACTTTGATAGAAACCATTCAGAAAAAATTCTATACAGACCTTACCGAGAAGTTCTTGTGCTCCCTACCGACCCTACTGTTCAAATTCCTGAGAGAAAAAGGAGTGGGTGATATTGTATAACCTCGTTCATGACTGCATAAACTGCCACCAAATTCTAACTGGGCGGAGAAACATAAAAAGTGGGAAAAATTCATTTCTGAAAGGGAGTGGGAATATTTCCTAAGCAAGTAAATAGAACTATCTGAGCTTTCTAAATCGTCGGGTAGGCTATGGGGGGCTAGTTGGTCGTATGTTGAGGTAAAATGAAGAGGATTCTAGTTGACTAAAAGGAGATACCATCACCAACAATGAAAAGTCAACCTAAAAAGGAAATTGAATGAACAATGACACATAAAGGTACGACGGATTTACTGAAAGTAGAGAGAGAGAAGAGGCTGCAAAGAAGGAAACAGGCTATAGCACTGCAAAGAGGAATGAATACTAGGGTGACAGACCAGGAAAGAAATCTACTAGAGTCGGGTCATGACTGACAGGAAGAAGGCGTAGATGAAGAAGCATCACCCATGGAAGAATACTTATGGATAGAGCAGCGTGAAGCTCTCCAAATAGAAGTTTCCTAGGAGATAAGACCTCTATCTCCAACGAATCCGAGTACCAGGATACAAGCCATTATCGAAGAGGACCTAAGACTAAGAGCTGGCGAGTTTAGTATATGGATCCAACTAGATGATGAAGTAAATGATGATAATAATCTAGTGATCCGTCGACCGAAGGGAGGAAACTAGGTCATGATTCAGGCGTACCCTTCCAACCGAAGTATCCACTTACTTTACCCAACACATGAAAGAGCACCCCCCTGCCAAACATAGCTTTGGAAAATACAAAATAGTTGGACCTACAGACAAATCAGTGCAATTGGACATCGACAGGATAAGTCAACCTGAACCGATTGCTTGTCGGAGAAGAAAAATAAATAAAATGACCGACAGGAATGAAAGTTTTGTCGACAATAGCTCTGCACAACGAGACAAGCAAAACATCCCACTACCCCCACCACTGCCACCTCCTAGAGGAGATAGTGAAAACAATTCTGACATGGGTCATGGATCAGCACATATCCCTCTATACGAGGGTGACGAATATTCTAGATGACATTGGTTTGTCTGTGAGTCAACATGGGAGGCAAATCAGGTTACAGCTGAAGATCGATAAATGGCACAGTTCGTCGATGCCTTGAGGAAAAGAGAACTAATGTGGTACATGACCTATATTGAGAGAAATCCCCAAGCATCTAAAGTAGAAATTAAAGTGCAATTCTTGTCTTTCTTTAAAACCCCAGATGCAAAACATCTGGAAGCCAAAACATTGAAAACAACATCTCAAAATCCAGTAGAGTCTGTCTGAGAGTATGACAAATGATGGAAATACCTCCTCAGCCAACTGGATTACGTAATTTATGAACAAATATTAATTCAGTCGTTTCTTGTAGGTCTATCATAGAAAATTCGATGACACATAAGCTTGGAGACGTTTAAAACGTATGAAGATGCGCTTACCAAAGCTCTGCAAGTGGATATGGATGAATATTTCCCAGCATATCCCATGGATACTATACTATAATAATAGCTAGAAATCATGCATAAATCATTGAAAGACATGAACCTTAAGAATGAGGATGTTTGGTGCACAAAATGCTCAATGTCCAGAAACGCCAAAGATAACTGTCGACAAGACATAAGTCGACATGACGTTCGATTTGTTCAGACAAATTACTTCTGCGACATTTGCCAAGAACATGGAGAACACACAATGAAATATTTCCCATATAACATGAAAAATGGAAAAGCATCTTGGTGTGCAATCTATGAAGTAAAAATTCATGCCACAACCGACTGCCACTTAAACTTAAAGAACCAACAAAACTACCAAGCAGTCTACTAGACAAACACAGTTGTGCAGAACAATGATAACAACCAGTGAAGCAATGATTAAAATGAACCAAATAATAAAAGATATGAAGGACATCAATATGAGTGCCATTTCGACAATCATCATGGAGGATATGGAGGTCGAGGTCGATTCTTTGGGAATCACGACAATCGACCACATCGGCCCATGCAGTGTTTTACATGTTATAAAGAAGGTCATCGATATGCAGACTGCCCATACAAGGATAGAACCGATTTAAAATTTTGTACTAGCTGTGGAGTCAGTGATCACTCATAGAGGATTTCCCTACTATTCTTGATAGAATTAATAAAAATAAAAATGTTAATGTCTTGTCGTGCATTCAAAAACATGGTGTAATCAACACGAAGAATCTGCATATAGTAACCCGACAAGGGACAAAAATTGGGAGTGATAATCCACGCATAAGTAAAATAAAATAAAAGAATGATTATCCTAACCCAGCTACAAAAAAACAATTGTATAATGACTGAACAAATATGTTCAAAGAATTTGCTAGACAAGAAGAAGCTGATAATAGTCAACAAAGCACAGTTAAAGAATTAAAACGTTTAGTACAAGATGATAAAGCGGTATCTAAATTCATTGAAATATTACTGTATAATATGAAACACAACAATAATATATAAAAATAAACAAAAAACATATGCAGTCTAAACCAAAAGGACAAAAGTGATGCTGACCCACTTGTCGACCTAGAAATTGAAGGATACCATGTTCGACAAGTTGTACTTGAATTCAGCTCACAAGTAAATATTATGACTCGCAACACTTGGGAACAATTGGGTAGACCTCGACTATATGAGTCAGGAATATACCTCAAGTTAGCCAACCAAGGTCTGATCGAACCTATTGGAGTTTGGAGAAATGTGGATATGACAATAAAAGGAATATCGACCAAAGTTGATTTTGAAATTATTGACCCTAAGGAAGGATCCTGTTCCTTCCCAACTTTAGTAGGCCAACCATGGGGAAAAAAATGAAAGCATCAATATCTTTAGAAAAAGAAAGGATAAAACTAAATGGGAATGGACATAAAGTCATAGTACCTATCCATCCATCCCAAGGAGAACCCTTGATAGAACCTATTGATGACGAAGTCTACATCCGACAATTATATCAAATACAAAATAATGAAGACTACATAGAACCCAACATCTATGGTGAGCTTCACCTAGGAAATCAAGACTCAGTGGGATACAACTCAAACGTAGAATTATATGATTGGGAAGTCGAAAACTACGAGACATAAGGAAGAGGGTGTTGGACCATTCAAACAATGCAGAAGAAACTAGTCCAACAATGTTTCTTAGTCTCCATCATCCCAAAAATATTCGAAAATAAAAGCAAGGAATACCCTACTTTAAAACCAACAAATATAAGTATCAAACAAATCCCAAGATACAAAGAAAGAGAATGACTAGTTATGCATATAGAGAAAGTATCTAAAAACATTGGTGAACATGGCCAACTACAAAGCCTAGTAGAAACCTTCATAGGACAAGCTGCTAGATGGTGGGATACCCATCAATCAAGATTGCATACATGGAAAACAACTTTGACTTACTTTGTAGAAATATTCGAAGGAAAGAGGATAACCAAACAAGCACAAATAGCTATGTTCATCTAGGGGCAAGACCTAGAAGAACACATAAGAACATGTGAAAAAGAGTGGAAAAGACTTGGGTATAAAGACAAACGTACATGGCCACACCTGTTTCCATCGATGCTATCCGACTTACCAAACAAATGGTACAAAATGGAAGAAGGATAGGGTGAAACATTTCAATGGCATGAACTTAGAGAGAAATTCATCAAAGACTTCAGCTTTATACCACAAAATGAAAATTTAGTCGAAATTGCAAAACAAATCAAATCGTTTATAGAACCAACCGGGAACAACACCCTAACACAAAATTATGATCGACTGACAATAACATGTAATAACATACAAACCAAGACAATACCACATTCAACAATACTACAAATGGAAAATGAAAATTCGGAAGGGAAAAGCTTTCGATGGAAATCATACCATTCAGAAATAGCAAAACTAATTCGCACAGTACTTAAAGTCGAGACAACCGACAAAGAAGATACCAACCGAATGACTGCAGCAGACTTTCCTACTACATTTTCACAATTCAAAGAAGGGAGCCAACCAATCAATGAATCCAAAGCACCAGAATGGTTAGATGCCAAAGTGAAAACTAAATAATTTGACATATCAAACGATGATCGACCAAAATTGGCAAAAATTGGCAATTACTGGAGTGAAGAACAAACAACCGAAATAGTAAACTTGCTAAAATAATTCCAGGATGTATTTGCTAGAGAATACAAAGATCTCAAAGGTCTATTCCATGAAATGGGAGAAATGAAGATCGACATTAAACCTGATGCCCGACCTGTAAAGAAGAGGCCATATAAATTAGCTCATAAATACAAAGAGATAGTCAAGAAAGAGATTGATAATATGTTTGCAGCAGGAATTATCTACCCTATTGGCCAATTGAAATGGGAAATTCCAATGGTTGTACAACCAAAGAAACATGACCTGACAAAGCTAAGGATCTGTGTCGAATTTAGAGAATTAAACAAAGTCACCTTAACAGACCCATTCCCAACACCCTATGCAGATGAAATCCTAACTGAAGTCACAGGACATGAATGCTACTCATTTACAAACGGATTCTCATGTTACAACCAAGTACCAATAGCCAAAGAAGACCAAAAAAAGACAACATTCGTATGTGAATTCGCCTCATTTTCCTACAGAGTTATGCCTTTTGGTCTAAAAAACACACCTGCAGTATTTTCGATAATTGTGGTCAAAACATTTCAAGAATATATATACAAAACAATGGCAGTATATTTTGATGATTGGACAATATAATCTATGCTGAAATATCACTACAAATGGCTAAGACTCATGTTGGAACAATGCCAACAAATCCAGCTATCTCTGAACATAAGGAAATGCATATTCCTAATTCCTATAGGGATACTATTAGGACACATTGTATGCAAAGAAGGAATCAAGGTCAACTTTGCAAAAATAAAAATTATCCTCGACTTAAAACCACCAGTGAACCCAAAACAAGTTAGGGTACTACTTGGTCATACAGGATATTACAGGAAATTTATGAGATACTATTCAGATATGACCTATCCATTGGAAGAACTATTAAGAGAATATCAGGAGTTCAACTGGACAGAGGAATGTAACATATCATTTGAAACACTAAAAATGAAGCTAGTCGAGGCACCCATCCTAAGGTTTCTGAATTGGTCGATCAAATTTCATGTACACATCGATGCATCAAGCCTAGCAATAGGAGCGATCTTAACACAACCAGGGGACGACGAAATGGATTACCCCATAGTTTACAGCAGAAAAAAACTAAATAAGGCAGAATGAAACTATTCGACAATAGAGAGAGAAGCATTAGGAATGGTTTTTACACTACAGAAGTATTGGCATTACCTACTAGCCAACCCTTTCATCTTTTATACTGACCACCAAGCATTAAAATACCTTGTAAACAAACCCTTACACCATGGGAGAATTTGTTAATGGCTACTACTTTTCCAAGAATTTGAATTTGAAGTCATTGTTAGACCAGGAAAATTAAATGTCAGACTCGACCACTTGTCGTGAATCGACACAGGAGAGGAGCTGAGAGGAGTCGAAGACGACCTACCGGATGCACACTTATTTCGAATAGAAGCAGTCCCAGCAGAATTAGAGGAAATAGCTCAATTCTTAGAAAGTGGTCAAGCACCATAGGGCATGAGCACGAAAAAGAAACAAATCTTAGATATGAAAGTTGCACCATATAACCACATAAATGGATTTTTATATAAAATGGGCCTGGACGACGTCCTCAGAAGATGTGTATTAGAACACGAAATAAATAATATCATGTATGAAGCACACTATGGACTGACGGGAGGACATTTTCAAGCAGACAAAACTGCCAAGAAAATCCAACAGTCAGGACTATGGTGGCCGACACTATACAGGGATTGTAAAATGTTTGTGAGCCAATGCAATAGATTTCAACGACTGGGTCAACCTTTGCCTCGTACAGAAATTCCCTTGACATCAGTAAACCCAAGTTTGACATTTGAAATTTGGGCCATCGAATTCATAGGACCATTCCTGATACCAGAAAAAAGAACAGGTGCAAGGTACATAATAACCGTAGTAGAATATGTAACCAAGTGGGCAGAAGCAGAACCTGTCGACTCATGTTCCAGTGAGATAGCTGCTAAATTTATCTATGAAAATATAATTACTAGATTTGGATGCCCAATAACCCTAATCAATGACCAAGGTTCACACTTTATTAACAAAACCATCAAAGCGCTAACAGACCAGTTCAAAATTGACCACCGATGTAGTACATCTTATCACCCTCAGTTGAATGGAGAAATCGAGGCATTCAACAAAACATTAACAAGGGGCCTAACCAAAATATGCAACACTGACAAAGATGATTGGGATGAAAAGATACCTATAGTACTATGGGCTTACAAAACAACATACAAATGTTTGACTGACCAAACACCATTTCGACTAGTCTATGGCCAAGAAGCAGTTGTTCCACTACATTTTTTACAGCAAACACCTATCATAGCATATATTTTACATGTCGATGTCGAAGAAGGTAGGAAGGACCGACTGATGCAATTAAGCAAGCTAGAGGAACATTTACTGGTCACTCTACAACATCAAGAAATCCAAAAATAGCAGCAGAAGGCTTGGCATGGTCGCAGTATCAGAAACAAAAATATGTCGGTAGGGGACCTCACCTTACTATACAACAGTCGAGTAAAAGGAAAACCCAAAAATTTACACACATAATGGATGGGACCTTACGTTGTCGAAGAGATTCATGCCAATGGATCAGTTCGACTAAGGATGTTACAAGGCAAAATATTTCGGAAACTTGTTAATGGTTCCTGACTAAAATGGTACAAAAATTAAAACAAGTAAAAAAAAAGAGAGAGACATACACGTATTAATGCAAAGCTGTATTAAGTCACCTACACAAAGAATAACGATTATGCCAGTGTATCACGTAGATATCCAGTATCGCTTATGTAGAGATCTTAGATGAAAAGATTTCTTTTAGTCTGCAGTGTGTAATGAACAAAGAAATCGCCCACATTGGGTCTCTCCTCCACAGGTCTCATGTACGCGGGGGAAATGGCGTCCAGGCCACTCAGTGCCAGGCTCTCTACTAGCGCTGGATTTTGATATTAAAAATATTAAAATTAATATAAATTGATTTTAAAATATATTAATATTAATATTTAATATTAATTAATAATTACATTTAATATTTAAATTTAACATAAGTTAATATTAAATTTAATATAAATTAATATTAATTTTAGTTATATATAAAAAAATCTTTGCCATGCATTACAGGAACTACCTGTGGTATATTGGTGAGGGTGTTGGGATAATGGGTGTGAGGTGCAAGGTTCAATCCTCCTTGATCACATTTTTTTTTTACAAAATATTAAATTTCGGTATGTCATGGGTATATATAAAAAATCTTTGCCATGCATAATGGGAACTACTTGTGGTATAGTGGTGAGGGTGTTGGGATAATGGGTGTGAGGTGTAAGGTTCAATCCTCTTAGATCAACTTTTTTTCCTAAAAAATATTAAATTTAGGTATGTTACGGGTATATATAAACAATCTTTGCCATGCATAATAAGAACTACTTGTGCTCTATTGGTGAGGATATTGGGATAATGGCTGTGAGGTGCAAGGTTCAATCCTCCTAGATCAACTTTTTGTTTTAAAAAATATTAAATTTAGGTATGTCACGGGTATATATAAAAAATATTTTCCATGCATAATACAAACTACCTGTGCTATATTGGTGAGGGTGTTGGGAAAATGGTTGTGAGGTGCAAGGTTCAATCCTCCTAGATCACCTTTTTGTCTTGAAAATATATAGCATTTGGTCATTTAGAATTTCATGTAAATTGAGTTCTATACTTGCATAGTTTTCAGTGTATGTTTTTTTTATTGCATTTTTTTCAATGTAGTTGTTATTCCAGCGGTGCATTGCTTTTAGTTTATATTTCCTAGATGCAGAAATGTTAGAAGATATGTTAATGTTTGACATTTTTTATATAGTGACTAAACTAGAAATGGAAGATGTGCATGCAGAAGCTGCTATGAGAGAAACGGGCGAAGGAAGCAAATCTTATGAAAAGATAGTAAAACAACACGAAGAACGAAGAAAACAAAACACAGATCGAAAAAAAGAATATCAAAAAAGACAGTTGGATGAAAAGACAGCAGAAGAACACGAAGAACAAAGAAAACAACTCGTAGATCGACAAAAAGAATATCGTAAAAGAAAGTTAGAGGAATTGACATCAGAACAACGAGAAGAACAAAGAAAATGGTACAATGATCGACAAAGATCATATCGAGAGAGACGGATGAAGCAATCAGAAGAGCAAATAAATAATCGAAATGCACGAAGTGACCTATTGACAACAGAAGTGGCAACAATACAACAACAAATAAATCAAAATGTACAAAATGACCAGAGGACAAGTGAAATGTCAGCAAAAACAGAAGAAGAACGAAAAAAACAACACGCAGCTCAACAAAAAGAATCTCGAAAAAGAAAGTTAGCCGAATTGACAGCACAAGAACGAGAAGAACTAAGAAAATGAGACGCTGATCGACAAAGAGCATGTCGAGAGAGAAATTTGAAGAGATTGGATGAACAAAGAAATCGATTTGCAGAACAACAAATAAATCAAACTGTAGAATGACAAAGACAACATTCAACCAGTGTACCAGTAAAACTAACTGTGACAGATGCTCAAGCGATTCCAAATACTAATATGGTCCCACATAAGGAGATTGAAATTGACAATAATATATCGGTACCATCTGAACAAATGTATACTACACATCGCAAATTTCGTGAACGAATTGATCAATTTGCAGAGGTGCAAATGTGTCATGTTTTCCAAGAGTCATATGCTGGAGTACACATACGTAATACAAGTACAGGTCCAATGTGCTTGTGATGTCTGAGAGAGGGATCTAATCATAGATTCTTAGCTGCAAACCACATGGATCCAGGATTTCAACCGCGTGTCCTTCAAGATCTCACAAAAGTTGAAGAGATGTTGATAGCACGTGCAAGTCCAATTTTGCAGGTGATGCATTCAATTGGTGGACAATACAAATATCGAGGACACACCATTAGTTTTCCGCAAGAGATAAAATATGTTGCTAAGACATTGCCACGACATATTAACAACTTGGACTTGATGGTCGTTGTGAGAAAAAAAGGATGACAAGGATCCAGTTATGATTTCACTGTTAGAAAACAAAAAGTTATGGATGCATTATTATATAAGATTCAGAATGATCCATATTATCAAGATGTTCGAGTGGATTATGATGCAGTAGAAGATTTACCTAAAAATGCAATAGATATCTCACATATGCTTAATTCTGTTACACTTCCCGATATTGACGACGAAACTGAATTTGCAATGTTGGAAGGGAGACCAGGAGTTGATGACATGTTAGACGGTTTACAAACAACTTCTTTTGCATCAAGGCTTCCAAGTGCACCACGAGAGATAGAAATTATTAGAGCATGGGAAAATAATCCTAATCTAAATGAAAATAACGCAAATGAGCAATCGACTGATGTGCTTAATTGGCCTGGCATTGGCTCATCTCCAATTAACGAGTATAACACTGTTGGATTATTTGATATGGCATTTCCAGCATTGTTCCCTAAAGGAGAGGCTGATTGGTTACAACCGCGAATGTGAAATGTCCATCTACATGAGTATGCAAAACATCTTCTCAGATATCGTGATAATAGATTTGGAAGGAACCCTTGATTTATATATTTTTTACTAAATATCATAATGAGACATTGTGCTGAAGCTTCATCAACATTTTTTGTAAAAAAGAATATTACTGAACTACCCACAACAATGGAGGAGTAACGACAACATTTAAAAAATCTTCGAGATTCAAGATTGGGAGAAAGATTAATGAGATTTGGAACGGTATTAAGAGGCACACGTGCATATTGGAGCAAGTGTCATCAAGAGTTATCTAACTTGATTCAACATATAGGTTGTCCGACAATATTCTTCACACTAAGTGCAGCGGATATGCAGTGGCCTGATTTGCATAAATTAATGCCAGGCACAAGTCCTACAGATCCACGTGAAGTGAGGAAATGGTGATGTCAAATTGTAATTGATAATCCTCACATCATGGCACATTATATGCACTTGAGACATACAATTTTTTGAGAAGAGGTTTTCCAACATTTTCATCAAGCTACAGATTATTGGAGTCGCTACGAATGGCAACATCGTGGATCTCCTCATGTCCATGGGTTTCTTTGGTTAAAAAATGCTCCCAACATGGACACTCTAAATTGGGATGATCCTAGAGAAATTGTATCTGCAAAAAAGTATTTCGACAATTGTGTGCATGCAATAAATCCACGTGAGGGACATAAACAAAATATTCAAATTGGAGATAATGTAGATGATCATCCTTTTGTAAAAGGCATAGAACAAATATTTCAGTCGGATCCAATGACTGATTATGAAGAACTTCTTAACTGTGTTGAGTGTCATATTAGCTGCAATGAGATAAGTTGTCTTCGAAAGAAAGGAGGAAAATTGGTATGTCGGTACCACGCACCATGGGATCTATGTGACCATTCCAAACTTTACATTGATGAACAAGGAGAAAAAAAGTATGAACCTAGAAGAAATGATGATAGAGTGAATACACACAATCGTGAAACACTGATGATGTGGAGGGATAATATAGATTGGCAGCCTGTACTTTCCAAGCGCGTCGTTACTAATTACATAGCCAAATACGCTGCTAAATCAGAAAAGGGATCTAAAACTTTCCACAATATGTTTATGCTGGTCTCTTCTATCCAAAATCCAAACGAACCAGCAGCACATGCATATAAAAGTTTGTTGTGTGAATCCATTGTTGATAGGGACATTGGTGCATAGGAGACATGCCATATGCTTCTAGAGCTTCCTCTTTCAGAATGTAGCCGTCGTTTTGTGGTTCTAAATGTTGGTATGAAGGTTTTCAAATAAGTACAAGTTGAAACATATAATGTTGACAATGATAATTCTCTGATTGATGCATATACTAAGCGATCGGAGAATATGGAACAACTTACATTGATAGATGTTGGAAAATATTGGTCATATGACAAACGTCGACAGGGGGAAAAATGGTTACCACGAAGTAATACATCTATTGTACGTGTGTTTCCTAGATTTAACTCTATTCCTGATCGAAAAAATGAGAAATTTGTCGAATTCTGTTGGTCCGAGTTGGTTTTGTACAATAAATTTCGTGACTTTCAAAGAGATATAGGCCACACATCTGATGAAATTTTACAGAATTGGAAAAATTTGCAATATATACCTTGGAATGTTGATCGCAAACCTGTGCCTACAGATGCTCGAGTTGAATCCGACGACGAAGAAGAATGTCCAAATCCACAAAGAGATTCCAGGCAGCATGAATGGGAGATCATTTGTGGATTATATAAAAATAAATTTATAAATTATAATGAGTTTGAAATGCTTGGACATAGGGATCTTGATCGTATGAATGATTGGAACACTGCTTTTGTAAATGAAGAGACCTCCAGTCGTGCAATTCATTTCATCTCTGATATGCGAAAATTGAAAACGATTTCTACTAATCAACATGCAAAGTCTTACTCAATTGATAGTTTGGGGGATAAGCAAAGAATAGCATACAATGTTATCCTTGAGCATTATAGAACGGGGGTTTATCCACTATGCATGATAATCCAAGGAACTGCAGGTACCGGAAAGTCATATTTGATTGGAGCCATCAAAAATACACTTGAAAATCTCTCTCATCCAGGGAAAAGTCCATTACTTCTTCTAGCTCCTACAGGGGTGGCAGCTTTCAACATATCCGCAAGAACAATTCATTCTGCACTTCATATACCAATCAAAGAAATTAATCCTTTACGAGGACTGAGTTTAATTAACATACAGGAAGAGTTGAGGAATGTTAAATATATTTTGATCGATGAAATGAGTTTTATTGGAACAAATCTATTAATCAAAATAGATTCAAGACTTTTCCAAGCCTTCCCAGAAAATGCTACTATACCTTTTGGTGGAAGATCAATTATATTGGTTGGTGATTTGGGACAATTGCCGCCTGTCATGGATAAGCCTATATATGCATCGAAAGGTCTTGCAAAAGAATTGTGGAACACAATCACAACAGTTGTGACCCTCGATATTGTGTTTCGACAAAATGGACAAAGCAATGAACAACTATTTTTTCATAGTTTGTTAATGAATATTAGAGATGCAGTTCCAACAATAGAGGATTGGAAATTACTGATGACTCGTACAGATACTTCTATACATGCAACATTGAAAAGTTCCTTTTATAAGGAGATACATTTGTTTGCAACAAATGATGATGTAAACTGTCATAACAAGCATTTATTAAGAAGCCTAAATTGTCCCATTGCGATCAGTATTGCTACATCTGTAAGAAGCAACTATTATATGGAAGGAGATGAAGAAGGGTTGGAACTTGAATTACTTATAGCCATAGGAGCAAGGGTAATGCTCACATCAAACCTATGGACTGATGCAGACCTCATTAATGGTGCTCTTGGAGTTAAACAACAAATTGTATATAACCCGGGAAGTTCGCCTCCAGAACCACCCACTTATGTTTTAATTAAATTTGATAATTATGTGGGGGTATCATGGGATGAATCATTTCCTCAAGTTGTTCCTATTACATCTATTGAAAGAGTTAATAAAAAATAACTTCCATTGAAACTCGCTTGGGGTTTAACAATCCATAAGTCACAAGGATTGACATTGGAGAGAGCTACTATTAATATTGGAAAGCAAGAGAGGCAGGGTATGACATTTATAGAAATATCTTGAGTTAAATATTTGGCAGGTCTACGATTTCAACCTCCATTCTCATATGATTGATATGAGAAGATGTCAAAACTACCAAGAGTGAAGATAAGAAAAGATGAAGAAGATAGATTGAGGATGATCACGATGTGAACCATATTATCATTTATTTAATCCTTACCAAATTATTGTCTTTATTTTTCATTTTAACAATTTACTCAATCCTTAATACTTATTACGTANAGCTGGTTTACAACAAACACCTATCATAGCTGATATTTTACATGTCGATGTTGAAGAAGGTAGGAAGGACTGACTGATGCAATTAAGCAAGCTAGAGGAACACTGACTGGTCACTCTACAACATCAAGAAATCCAAAAATAGCAGCAGAAGGCTTGGCATGGTCGCAGTATCAGAAACAAAAATATGTCGGTAGGGGACCTCGCCTTACTATACAACAGTCGAGTAAAAGGAAAACCCAAAAATTTACACACATAATGGATGGGACCTTACATTGTCGAAGAGATTCATGCCAACGGATCAGTTCGACTAAGGATGTTACAAGGCATAATATTTTGGAAAGTTGTTAATGGTGCCTTACTAAAACGGTACAAAAATTAAAACAAGTAAAAAAAAAAAAAGAGACATATATATAACGACTATAACTGTCAGACAAAAACTATAAAAATGTAAAAAGCCTAAAAAAAACAAAACAAAACCAACACCCATAACCTAGGATGACAGAAAAATTCGAAAGATATAATAACCAGTGCTTCGACAACCGACACCAAACCCATCGACATACTGCCATCGAGCATTCACATGATCGACATCGACCTACGAACCCGAAGGTCAAATCACACCTTCATGACTACAGTTAGAAGGAGCACCAAAATAAAATCGCCATTAACGTAAACTCCAGAGACCGTGCTGGACCATTACTTCCACCATTAATACATCCATCGACAGAAATGTCACCCGCTCCACCTATAAATATCAAACCAGAAAAAGATCATTTACCATATTTTGAAGAGATAGAACAATTCAACAGTCAAAAATTTGAGAGATGAGAACCTGTAAGAAAATTCAACCAAGAGACTGACGAGATGGCACCGAAATAAACCAGAGCCATAGCTACAAAAAAAAAAACTGCAATCCGCTAAAACCCCACTCATGAGACGACTAAGAAACATCAAGAACACCAAGGTGAAAGAAACCTCATGGGTGAAAACTTGGGATGAAATCAAGGAATGGGCCTATGTAGACAAGAAACAGATACAAGTAGCAGAGAAGATAAACCATAGCTCCATTATGAACTACATGAACACACCGTTCATGGCGAGTTTTGGAGGAACGAAAGAAACAACAGTAAAATTCATTATCCGCCGATACCACAACGGAAAATTTTACTTTGACATACCAATATAAATCTCTGGCGAAGTCATATACAATTTGACTGGTCTCTCAAACCAAGGAGACCCTGTCCCTATTGACATAAAAGAAGGATTGGTAGAATGATTAACAGGGACACCATTAGGTAAAAACTAAAAAGGGATAATGATTAGCCAAGTACAAGCCCGGACGCCACAAATTGTGGACAAAATCATAGCAATAGGGCTCACCCCTACAGGACAAGGGATTTATCTGAAGCTAGATATGTTAGAAGCAGTAGACACAATAGCAGAAACAAGAAAAGTGTACAGATGGGCTCAGTAAGTCATCGACATGCTCAAATCTATATGTGAGAAGTGTTAGGAGTCAGCTGGAACTATAAGGTTCCCATCTCTGATACTCTGGATAGTGACGTACCACTTGTTCCTAGTTAAGGACAAATAGTTCCAAGAACCACACAAATTCTACATGTGGAGGTTCAATCCATTTGCACATAATGGAACATTGAAAGAATTAGCAAACAGAAAAGTACTGTTGGAAAAATGGTTCCAAAACCTGAAAATACAAACGAATAGATGGAGGGTGCCTCAGAACATCTGAAGAAGTATGCTGAAAATAGCTCATATTCAAATTGAGCTAGACCACACAGCAGTCTGGTATACGTAGGGAGCAAAAGAAAAAGCAAAACCTCTTGACTATTACCCAACAGTTGAAGAGATTTTCCAAGAGCTAGCTTGACAATCAAATACAAAATTATCAATACTAGCAAAGGCTAAAGAAGTAAACCTAACAATTAAAGAACCACTAACTGACCAGGAGAAGGAAGAGGACTATGAACTCTGACTACATATCAGCACCTTCATATCGAAAGAGACACCAGTAGAGGACACCAACAGACTACAAATAACAATCGTACCACCAACGACCCAAAGAGGAAATACACCAGCAGGTAACCAAACCAGCTGAGAAAAGTATCAGTCCAGTTCACCAACAGGAGGGAGGAGAAGGGCTAGAGAAAGACATTGAATCTGACAACCCAGAATACGCTATAACCAAAGACAAAATCAGAAAACTAGCAAGGGAAATAGCAACCGCAAGAAAAAAGGAAACTCAAGAAAAAGGGAAGGAGAAGCGCAAGCTTATCCTCTCAAAATTAGAAGAGGAAGATGAACTCGTAGCTATGGCCTTCAACATCATAGAAGATGATGTAGCGAACAAATTTTCAGTTGAGACGTAGTTCAGACGCTTTGTCGAGTCAGGAGCAAAACAGGGGAGGCCGAAAAAGTTAAAAACCACAACCCCTTCAGTTGATGAAAACATTATCGACCTAGTGTCTACACCTCCACCCCCATATCCAACCCAGATTACATAGGAAGACACCACACAGACACCCACCATAAGCCCAGATGACATTTGCAAAAATGCTATGCTAGAAACCCTAAAAGATAGGTTCGACCACGATGGTGATTTCCAAGCATTCATTGAAATACTTCCAGAACTATTTACTTCAGCCCATAAAATCTCTACCAAGTTCTCTCTAGTCGAATATAGCACACCACGCCAACTCCTAGCACAGTAACTTGGCCAAATACCATGAAAACCAAGAACTATAAAAACCATTAAGTTGAATTTTGTAAGAAATCCTTACACCTCTTCTGAAATTGCTGCAAGTCGCACCACATCAATTATACCCCTAGATAACTCCCAGCCACCACTAACCAATGAACCAGTCAGAGGTATGGAAGAATATAACCAGGCCGACATGGTAGCAATCAATAATGTAATTGACAACTTGTTCTCCGATGACCTTGACGACTCACCACCTGAATTCGAAAATCCATTATTGTCTGACAATATCCCCACTACATGAATTACACCTGACCATTCACCATCTCCACCACCACTTCCCAATCCAGAACCTTTACCCAAACCTGAACCATCTGTACCAAATCCTCCAGATACACATCCAGCTACAGATCCCACCCAAGAAAGTCAACCAGAAGTTCCACCGACCATTGAATATTAACAACCAGAAAACCAACCATGAGAGAATCCACCACTTGCAGATGCAAAAGCACAACAACAGACAGAATAGCATAAACACAAAAGAAAAAGAGACAGAAAGAATAAGGAACACCATAAAGAATCACAGTTGACAATGGTCCACATTAGCCAACTCGGATCGACTACTGCAGTCGACACAACAAAGCTAAGAGACAAAGATTTGGGACAACTCTTAGAAACTCTAGCCACTGAGGAAAAAACAAGAAGCCAGATCAGACGCAAGGAGCTCGACGACATTAAGAATGAACAAGTCGAATTCCTGTCAAAATGCAGAAACTTAGCTCAAACTATAATACCAGGGCCGATGGAAGCCGAAACCGACAAGCCACTAGAAAAAGCATATCAACTATTAAATGAGTGTGTGGTGGAGACCCTACAAGAACACATACAAAATACAAAAGAAGATAAAAAAGAAGAGACATCCAGATTGTTAAGGCAATAGTACACAACATTCTCAGAAGCTTACAAAGTGCTGCAAGACCACTTGGAAGAATCTATCATTACAAAAGAGGTACTCTGTTACTGGCCTACTTATTACAGACAAGTATTTCAGCAGACCTGACATATTCGAGAACAGATTCAAGCGTTGGAAAGAAGAAAAGGCACCGAAGAAGCACTAAGAAACCAGATACAAGATCAAATCGTATTGGAAACAGCTAAACTACAGAGACTATAAAGACAAGCACACCAGTGGGTGTAGAAAGCACTCCCAAGCTTGGATAAACTAGATACCATCTGCCCGTAGATGAAAATATTACTAGAAGCAGCAGAAGAAAAAGATCAATTCTTAGGACCCAACATGGAAAGTATAGCAGACCTTTCCATCCAGGAGAATATGTCGACCTTATCAAGCATCACAACATTGACCATCGACATCCAGAAAGTATTACAGAGCTGGGCATAATTTCAACATTAGCTGGCCATTACAGCAGAAGCAATTGTGGAAATATGCATACAAAAACGACCAACCATTCGACTGCATAGCCCATGAAAACAAACAATAAAGTAACTATCTCGGACAATAAATTTTTTTGAGTACCTCCCCTGTTTCTTCGAGACGAAGAAATATTTTGTTCCTGGGGGAGATGTTGGAGGAGCTAGTCGATGAGATGACTAGTTGAATAGCTGACTAATTAGAAATTAGGTCGGCCGCGTAAGGTCGTGTCGGTTGACAGAACCGAAAGGTAGTTATATGTAACTGTTTGTAAATCATATATATTAGGCTGTTGAGCCAGATGAGAACTCGGTTTAGTTCTGTGTATGTATGGGCCTTCATGATATAATATAATCTATTATTCCATATCTATGTTCTTGTCTCTTGTCTATTATGTCTGTATGATTTAATGTGTATTATTGGTAACCCTCTGTGATCTGTGAGATTACAACAGAGGTATATCTATTATTGTAATTAAACCCTAACCTAATGTAAATTTTGTACAACTTATCAATCCTAAACATAAAATATTTGTTATGACCTGGAAAGATAATTTTATACGTGTGATAACAAAATTCTAGAAGCTTTGTGATGACCTAAGAATATTACTTTGTACATAGTATACTAATAAAATGATAGGGGCTTTGTGATTATATAAGAATATTATTTTGTAAAATATATAATAATAGAAATATTAAAGATTTGTGATGACCTGGAAATATTAAATAATATATTTATGGATCTCTACACTAGTACAATTTGAAAATGAAACAAACAAGTACTAGATGCAAATAAATAACTTGATGAAAATATTGGTTTCAAGGGTGAGCTTGAGCATCCTAGATGCACTTAATCTAAATATACAATATCTATCATGAAAAAGTATACAGAAATATTGCTCGAACATGAAGGCTAAGAGAATGTGTAACTAAATGATATGATTGAATTACAATATGTTCCAACAAGCAAAAATAAAGGAAGGAATACAAACTAATAACTTTGTTGTAGCTACAACTGTTTTCCCAAATTTTTTAAAATTTTGAACCCTCCTTTTGATTTTATCTTGCTCGAAATTGTTTGGATTCCTGAACTCTATTTTTCTCTGCTACAAATTTGGATTTTGAGGTTGAATTGAGGTCAACTGTTTTTTCTTCATCTCAGAAGTTGAATGATCTAAAAAACTGCCAATGCTTTTGACTGTGGAACTTAGCATTTTTAAATTTTTTTCGATGGTTTGGTTTTATCGCTATCGGAGTTTTGTTGAAGATTGAGTCGGGGTTTTAATTCTCTATGCCATCGTTGTTTCGGAGATGAAACGAATTTTTTAACCACTGCACAACTTTAAATTCTTCCGAGCACTTAACGTTTTTGATGATTTTTCATGTTTCAATGATTTTTTATGATCGCTATTGGAAGTCTATTGATGTGTGAAGCAGGGCATTAGTTTTCTATATCACCGCCATTTCGGAGGACGAATAGAGAACGTGCTGATGAATAGTTTCGATTTTCGTCGATGCCTTGGTTTTATTGATATATTTTTTACTTTGTGATGTTTTGTTTTCTATATCGGAACAGTTTTGACTATCGTTCGGAGCATTAGTCCTTTGCGTTGTCACTGTTTCGGATGGTAGATTGCGAACACCCAACGGAAGCCCATATCTTTGCCAATTCTGCGTGTTTTTTTTTGTTTTTAAAATGATTTTCTTTCTTTTCGTGATCGGAACTGTGTTTGACATTTTATCGGAAGACTAGTACTTTGCTTCGTCGATGCATGATCTTTAGTTGATCCGATCGTTGACGGTTCCGTGATTTGCAGGGTCTGTAGTCATTTTGGCATCCATCGTTGAGGTGGTCGATCGCACTATCTTTTCGATGTTTAGTTGGTTTATATGTCAATGCATTTCTAGCTAGTTCCCCATTCTTTCGATCATCATTGATGTCTTATTGTCGCGGAATCCATAGTCCTTATGTCTTCTGCCATTGCGGCTCCTTAGTGCACTAACCATCTGACTTGTAGTGTTTCCGCCCGTCGATGAGAGTTTTGTTTTTTCCCTATTCTTAGTATTTTCCCGCCTTTCTTGTGTGCTTTTACTCTATTTTTTGATGGCGATTACTTTGTCATATTTCATGCTTTCATCAGAGGATGTCGAATTGGTCCAGATGTGGCCTGGATTGAGATGAAGAATCTATTTTTTGGGCTTGTGATTTTAGTTTGGACAATGGATTTAGCGGGGTTTAAGCACAAACTTGCAGGATTTCTTTTGCCCTTGACATTTCTTTATTTTCATGCATTAATACTATGTATAATTTATTTTACATAATGCATGTATTGATACAGTTTTGTGTTACTTTGTTAAACGCTAAATGGTCTAAAATATACTATGTTCAGACCCAGCTTGGTGATTGCTGCTGCAAAGAAGACATATCTAAAGAACAAAGCAAAATGGAGTTGGCTGAAGAAAGGAAAAGTAAGAAGCAGAGATGTTGCTCAAAAAGAAGAAAGTGAAGGTCTGAGATCAACACAATCTCAAAAATACCAATGGATTCTCTCAAACAGATCGATAGCAACAGAGGCCCAGGCTTGGGGAAAAGTTAATCAGTTACCAAGCTGGTCCCTTTTTATAAAGTGCTCTTAAAATCTTAATATGAAATGTAACGTATTGTATAAATCATGAGCACTCGCTAAAAGACAAAATTGTGGGACTTAACGGTTGGGGGGAGCCCAAAGGTCACTGAGGGGTAGCCCAAGAGTTTTGCTTGTAGTATAAGTATAGGAGAGTTAGATAGAAGAAAGGGTTTTTTCCTAGATAGATTTGTGAGAACATGTTGTAAGAAGAACTATTTCCTTTTGCAATAGATAATTACAAGTTTCCTGTTGGAGAAATCTTGGTGGAATGTTCAAATGTTGTGCTATGGATTTGTTGAATGTGAACTATTTCGTTTTCAGCTGTTGTCCATTAACTGTGAGATCGTTCTAACACTTTGAACCTATGTTCTTGTTATGAATTCTCTCTAGTTTATTCTATGAAATTTCCACTATGAGTAATGAAGGTTTTTCATAAACAATGAGCTATCTTGTTGTTCATCTATTTATTAATGTTCATGTGTTTTGAAATAAGTAACAACTATCTGTGATTTTTCTTAATGCATGCGCATAAATACATTACTCATTGATAAATGATAATCTTGCTCCCTAGGGATAGGTTAGTTAGTTAGTTTTAGTTTTCTTGTTGTGTGTGATTTAGATGCGAGAGAGTTAAGATGAGAGGTAAGAACCTGCGCATCACATTGTGACCGCTCCTCGTATTCTCTATCAATATGCATTCTTAGATAGGGACTTGCATATCATACTAAGCTAAAAAATTAAAATATCCACAGTGGATCGGGCCGTAACCAGTAAAACCTTTAATTCATTACTTGACCTATGGTAGCTGGACCATAAACCGGACGGATTCCCCATACCAAACAATAACGGGCTAGTTGGGAACGTTTATTGGGGAGAATCCCTAACTGTTGTTGCCTACGATTTTCTAGGACTCAACAGTTTTTGGCGCTAGAAGGAGGGCCGCCAGTGCATGGTTGGCCGAGGAAACCCATTTTCTTGAAATTACTCCACCAGTGATAGTTCTGAAAGCAGTTTGTTTCCCAATCTAATTCCTGAAGAGAAGGGTAAAGAGCATTTGTATTCTATCGATAATGAAGTAGTTGATGATCTGAGAAGAATTACTAGGGATTATGTGAAGAAGATCGAATGATTACTGATTATCCCTGCCTTACCCAGAAGAGAATATAATAAGAAATACCGTCCTGTATTGGAAGGCGCAGTGTTGGTTGAATATTTTGAAGAACTAGTAGAAACAACCTTACAGGAAGTTGTTCAACCCCTGAATCAGTTGGACCTAGATACACCCTATTGTTCTCCTGTTCATACCCCTATTCATTCACCACCTAACTCTCCACTAAAAATCATGGCTAATTTAAACGCAAATCAGCCACCCAACCCACCAAATCCACCACCTGCTTGGAAGGCTAGGTCACCTTTAAACCTGGCAGCTCCTTTGCATGACTTACCTCAAGCTTTTGAGAAAATGTTGCCTAATTTTGACCCCAGTGAAAAGGTTTTGGTAGATGATCATTTCCAAATCTTTTACCTGGCTATAGAAGGACTAAGGGATGGAGAACATGAAGATGTAGTCTGCATATTGTTTCCACATACCTTGAAAGGAGCAGCAGCCTCATGGTATTTTGCTCTGCCTGCAAACTCAATCCCTGACTGGGACACATTTGAAAGAATATTTAGAAGTAAATATGCAGCCCATAAAACTCATGTAGCTCTAATGAAAGGGTTATACGCTTTGAATAAAGAAAGAAAAGAAAAAGTGCATAGCTTCACCCAAAGGTTTGCTGCTTATCTTGAAAACATTTCTGAAACTGATAAGCCCTCTGATAAAGTTTTGATTGAATACTATACTTCAGCTCTAGGGCCTGACTTGGCCATGTTTTCCAAGATGACAGTCAAACCTATGTTATCAGAAACTTATAAAGAAGCTGAGAGAGTAGAAGCTGAAAAAGAGAGCATAGAAGATTATCCTGAGCAGTTGGGAGATTTTTTTTTTGGTAAGAATGCCTTATTACTGACTAAGCCTAAAGAGGAGCAGTCACATGACTTTGAAGGGATGGTGAAAATGATGCAGAAGCTATCCAACAGAATAATAGATTTGGAAAAGGAAAAGGAAGCTCAGAAATCTTATAAGCCTTACTATAAGAGGAGTGAAGACAACAATCAATCTAAAACTCCTCCACATAGTCCTGCATCAATGAATTTAACTAAGCTAGGTATGGATGATGTTTTCACCTTTCATCTGCAGCCCCATTCTGAAAAAAATTGCCCTCAATGGATAAATTCAATGACATTAGTAATGAATTAGCTTTTTGCCTCCAAACTAACAGAGGCTAATGATGAGGAAGAAAAGGGTAATAAATCCACAAAAAAACAAGAGGACGATGCTCTGGTTTTATGGGATTGTGTCTCGATGTTTGATACCAAAGAAGAAGGTTATCTGAAATAGGAAGAAATATCAGAAACAAACATGACAACAAGAAGTCAAGGTTTGTTAAATAAAGACAGATCATTAATCCCAAAAATTAAGAGACTTCAAGAGAATGTAAAGAAACTTCAGAAAAGTACCATAGCTGATAAAATACTTGAATTCACCATTACGAGTCAAAATCCAAAGCAAATCAACATGCCTGTTAAGCCCATTGAAGAGAAGATTGATGATGTAAAAAAGAATCTCAAAGAACATAAGATGGAGTATGATATTGTGGAAGATATTAATAGGGCTAAGGCAAATATTTTGCTTTTTGAAATGTGTAATGTGCCTCAATAGAAAGAAAAATTGTTAAAAGCACTTCAAGTACCTGAAGAAAAACTTCTCGCTAACAATCAACCTGAAGAAGAAGAAATTGGTGAAGCAAGTGTGGGAGGTAAGTCTAAATACAAAACCCCACCATTTCTATTAACTTTTGAAATTTTCAACCATAACATGCACAACTGTTTAGTAGATTCAGGGGTATCTGTCAATGTTATGCCACTTTCAGTCTGCAAGAAGATAAATGGACAACCTAAACCATCTACCTAGTAGGTTATTCAGTTAGACAGAACAAATGTGAAATTAATTGGGGAAATGGAGGATGTTCTGATTCGATTATATTCATATGAAAAGGTATGTCCGTTCATCGATATTGTAGTAGTGGACATACCTGAAGCTTATGGAATTGTTTTGAGTTGGGATTGGTCAGCAAAGATAAATGGATATTTTGTATCAAATTGGTCACATATGTGGTTGCCTCATAAGGGAAGTCCCAATCAAATAAAAGTATTAAGATAGCCCCACATGAAGCACAATGTTACTTAGCTGGAGGGTAAGAATGAACCAGTGAATTCTGTGTTGGGAAATTATCTAATTGAGCTAGAACCGGGAAACTACCAAGTAGAAGAAGCTAGTAGTAAATCAGACACCCAACCCGATCTCCTTCGGTTTTCACATGCTGATAAGATTGATTGTAAAATAGTAGATTTAGTTTCAGATATAGTTTTTTCAAGACCATTAGATGTAGTTTTAGATAATGGGTAGGCCTTTTCAGTCAAGCCTAGCCCCTCAACTTACAAGTTGTCATATTTACAAGGGGGGGCAGAGAACTGACTAGTGAGCGGTTTAGTTCTCAGACTTTATTTTTTCTTGGTTTTTATTTTTGTATTATCTTGTACATAAATAAATTGATTGCTTGGTTTTGTTTTGATTTGTTTATTTTGGTTTGTTTTTTAGATTTTGGTTGTTTTCAATAAAAGAAACAAACTTTTGGTTGCATGGAGAGCATCAGAATTCTGGATTAACTAAAATCCTTGGTTATAATACTGTGTACTATTGATTTAATCTGAAAGAACTTCTTCTATTTCAGCAGTATTCCTAAATGGCTATGAACACATTGAAGTCCTACTTAATTCTTGTAAAATAACTCAGGATTAAAAAGTCTGGAATACTATTTTGAGGCTCCATCCATCTCACATTTAAAAATGTCTTAGGGAGTGACAACAAAAGACCCATGGAAAGGAAGCAGGGTAAATAGTATATTATATATAAATGATCCCATGCCATGAATCGAAAGACAAAAGGCAAATAAGAGTCAAAAACTCCTAAGAAAGCAATATGTATCAAGTACAAAGTTGCCAAAGTTATTCTCCGTCCGTGAGCTAAAAATCAAATACATCTCTCACACAAAAGGACACTATGGATAGAGGAGCCCGAATAAAAATTTAGAGAGAAAGGCACGTGGGAGGACTAAAAAAGGGAAAAAAAGTCCAAAAGCACAAAAAGTGAAAAATGGCATGGGAATGAGGAACAAATGAATATTTCTGTTTACCATATGTTACAATCCTGTGGTGTCCAAGCTGGGAGCAACCGGAAGACAGAGGTAAAAATTGAAACTCATATTCCTGGCCTCAAAAGAGTTATCTTGACTTTGAAATCTTGGTTTCCATTTTCCTGAATTGGACTATCATCAATGATTAAATGTACATACATTTTCCATTTGGGAAATCCAGACATCTAGAAGAATTCAACATGTTGGTTTTATTTTCAAACAGTCTGTTACTTAAGGAAGAAATTGTCCAAAG
The DNA here is from genome assembly GCA_001517045.1 of Pseudotsuga menziesii. NCBI lineage: Eukaryota > Viridiplantae > Streptophyta > Pinopsida > Pinales > Pinaceae > Pseudotsuga > Pseudotsuga menziesii. Next base: position 201,314 of record LPNX010624747.1, read on the forward strand.
ATCTGGATTCACTAGGTAGTCACCAATTGTTGCAGCTGCAACTATTTTCCCAAATTTTTTAAAATTTTGGACCCTCCTTTTGATTTTATCTTGCCCGAAATTGTTTGGATTCCTGAACTCTATTTTTCTCTGCTACAAATTTGGATTTTGAGGTTGAATTGAGGTCAACTATTTTTTGTTCATCTCGGAAGTTGAATGATCTAAAAAACTACCAATGATTTTGACTGTGGAACTTAGCATTTTTTTTTCAATGGTTTGGTTTTATCGCTGTTGGAGTTTTGTTGAAGATTGATTCAGGGTTTTAACTCTCTATGTCGCCGTTGTTTCGGAGATGAAACGAATTTTTTAACCGCTGCACAACTTTAAAGTCTTCCGGGCACTTAACGTTTTTGATGATTTTTCATGTTTCAATGATTTTTTATGATCGCTATCGGAAGTCTATTGATGTGTGAAGTGGGGCATTAGTTTTCTATATCATCGTCGTTCCGGAGGATGAATAGAGAACGTGCCAATGAATAGTTCCGATTTTCACTGATGCCTTGGTTTTATTGATATATTTTTTACTTTGCGATGTTTTGTTTTCACTATCGGAATAGTTTTGACTATCGTTCGGAGCATTAGTCCTTTGCGTTGCCGCCATTTCAGATGGTAGATTACGAACACCCGACGAAAGCCCATATCTTTGCCGATTCCGCGTGTTTTTTTTTTGTTTTTAAAATGATTTGCTTTCTTTTTGCAATCAGAATTGTGTTTAACATTTGATCGGAGGACTAGTCCTTTGCTTCACTGATGCATGATATTTAGTTGATCCGATCACCGACGGTTCCGTGATTTGTGGGGTCCATAGTCAGTTTGGCATTCGCCGTTCCAGTGGTCGATCGCACTATCTTTCCGATGTTTAGTTGGTTTATCTACCGATGCATTTCTAGCTAGGTCCCTGTTCTTTCGATCATTGTTGATGTCCTATTGTCGCGGAAGTCGTAGTCCTTATGTCTTCCGCCATTGCAGCTCCTTAGTGCACTAACCATCCGACTTGTAGTGTTTCCTCCCGCCGATGAGAGTTTTGTTTTTGCCCGATGTTTAGTATTTTCCCACCGGTGAGGGTTTTCCTGCCTTTCTCGTGTGCTTTTACTCTATTTTTCGATGGCGGTTACTTTGTCATCTTTCATGCTTTCATCGAAGGATGTCGAATTGGTCCAGATGCAACGTGGATTGAGATGAAGCATTTGTTTTTCGAGCTTGTGATTTTAGTTTGGACAGTGGATTTAGGGAGGTTTAAGCACAAACTTGCAGGATTTATTTTTCCCTTGACATTTCTTTATTTTCATGCATTAATACTATGTATAATTTATTATACAGAATGCATGTATTGATACAGTTTTGTGTTACTTTGTTAAATGCTAAATGGTCTAAAATATTCTATGTTCAGACCCAGCTTGGTGATCGCTGCTGCAAAGAAGACATATCTAAAGAACAAAGCAGAATGGAGTTGGTTGAAGAAAGGAAAAGTAAGAAGCAGAGATGTTGCTCAAAAAGAAGAAAGTGAAGGTTTGGGATCAACACTATCTCAAAAATACCAATGGATTATCTCAAACAGATCGATAGCAGCAGAGGCCCAGGATTGGGAAAAAGTTAATCAGTTACCAAGATGGTCCCTTTTTATAAAGTGCTCTTAAAATCTTAATCTGAAATGTAACGTATTGTATAAATCATGAGCACTCACTAAAAGACAAAATTGTGGGACTGAACAATTGGGGGGAGCCCAAAGGTTAACGAGGGGCATCCCAAGATTTTTGCTTGTGGTATAAGTATAGGAGAGTTAGATAGAAGAAAGGACTTTTTCCCAGATAGATTTGTGAGAACATGTTGTAAGAAGAACTATTTCCTTTTGCAATAGATAATTACAAGTTTCCTGTTGGAGAAAGCTTGGTGGAATGTTCAAATGCTGTGCTATGGATTTGTTGAATGTGAACTATTTCATTTTCAGTTGTTGTCCATTAATTGTGAGATTGCTCTAACACTTTGAACCTATGTTCTTGTTATGAATTCTCTCTAGTTTATTCTATGAAATTTCCACTATGAGTAATGAAGGTTTTTCATAAACAATGAGTTATCTTGTTGTTCATCTATCTATTAATGTTCATGTGTTTTGAAATAAGTAACTGCTATCTGTGATTTTTCTTAATGCATGTGCAGAAATACATTACTCATTGATAAATGATAATCTTGCTCCCTAGGGATAGGTTAGTTAGTTATTTTTAATTTTCTTGCTATGTGTGATTTAGATGCGAGAGAGTTAAGACGAGAGGTAAGAACGTGCGCATCACATTATGACCACTCCTCATATTCTCTATCAAGCTGCATTCTTAGATAAGCACTTGCATATCATACTAAACTAAAAAAATAAAATATACACGGTGGACCGGGCCGTAACCGGTAAAACCTTTAATTTGTTACTTGACCTACGGTAGCCGGGCCGTAAACCGGATGGATTCCCCATACCAAACAATAACGGGCTAGTTGGGAACGTTTATTGGGGAGAATCCCTAACTATTGTTACCTGCGATTTTCCAGGCCTCAACAAACTTATTTCCAGAAAATGATGGAAAACAAATAGAAGATTTCTAGAAGAGAATTCAGTAATAAATTGTGTAGTTCTATAGGCCAAGAAATATGAATTCTCCTTGTACACAATTCCTCTAAACTAATGGGTTTCCTAATTAATAATATTTAATCACTATTGTCAATTATTTGACTCACTAAGATGGCGTAGGTTATCTGTATACATAGAAACACAAGACATAAAACAAAGTCAATGATCCTATTAGTTAAACATGTATTTTGTACTACTAAGTTGAACAGAGTAAGGTAAGATTTGCTAAGAAGGTAGGGATAAATAAATCCATATATACAATAATGTATTAGAAATATGAGGGAGTAAATATATATGAAATATTTATTATTCTTCAACTACAAATCCCCGCGGATTTCTATAACATCTAATACAAGGAGGAATATGGAGGTACAAAATCATAGCGAAATGGGGAAAATCACAAAAACTAAAATGAACATATCTATGATAAATGATCGAAGAAATAGAGCAACAATATCATCTATAATTAACAATATATATACCTATCATGAAACTGTGCATAAAAATCCAAATAATAGCCCGGGTTAGAATTACAACTACCCACACATATTTAAGTACAAATGTATATTTTCCATGAACAGGGTTTACAACAATATCATAAATATTTATATAAGATTCACATAACTAGCTGGTTGTAAAGTACTAATATGTTATCATAAGAATTTATAGATATCTAAAATATACAATAGATACAAAAAATAAGGTTAAGGAAAAGATTTAACACACATAAGGTGGAAAGAAATGCCTTCCTATACTAATGGGGAGTGGGGCCTCCCAATCTGGTGAAGGATTTGTAAAGAAACTATATCACAATAACTAATGAAAGAAAACCTATAATTTAAAAATCAACTTAGATTACTGAAGTTCCAAGAACATAGTAACATTTGAATAATATTGGCACTAGAGAATTCAATAACATAACAACATTATATATTCATTTTCTCCCCCTCATCATAAGATACATAGATGTATATATAAAGATGGTTGTTTTCTAAAAATATAAAGTGAAGCATTGCATATCAAGTTACACATTACAATATGAATAATCAAGACTCTCTCTAGGTATGACTAATGCGTCTTATACTCATCATGCGAAGAAGATGAGGATAAGACTATTAATAATAAATCACCATCCATGTTGAATGCACTAGCCCGTTGCAATTTTGGATTCTTGATTCTTGAATAACTCTGCAAATGCTTGAGATGATGTCGATTATTTTGCTACTATCAAAATTTAGGACATCTAGAGGATGGACCTTGTCGCTAAAAGGCCCTATTAAACTCCTTTGATTACTTTCACCAGAAGTCTGACTGGTACCAAAGTGAGTACTGAAATGGATACTTGGTTCTAAGGTGTCAAACACAAGAACAATTAATCCTAGAATACCTTTAATTCATCAAACATGTATATATTGCTTAAAATACAACAACCATTACCTCTTTTGTCCATTGAAGAAGGATTGTGTTATGAGAGGGAAAATATTGGCAAATATGAGGTAATGAAAAAAGGTATATGCATGTAAATAAGGAAAGAAGGTGGAAAAAGTAAGGTTGAGGTGAAAAAAAGAAGACAAAATGATGGGCTGACATCTCCCCTAGGAAGAAGTTATTGTATGTCCCTATGCAAGCAAAATGTAGGTTAGATTCCAACTACCTTGCTGAGAATATGTAAACCTTGACTACGACCATCTATCTCCTCATGTAATATTCTTTCCAGAGTTTCAATATAGGTTTCTTTGGCTTGATTTTCAGTTCAAGCATTAATAACTAACTGAGTTAAAACCTTATGTTCATAAATGAGTTTCTCAATTTTGGGTCCCAAGAAGTGGTATTTCCTGACTGCATTATATGAAGTCTTCCATTTAGCAGTTAAATTCTGAATTTCAAGTGCTTGAAAATCATTATGAACCTTTAATTTGTCATTTTCCAAATTTAAGTCTTCCAAATCACTTTTCTCAAACTTAACTTTATATGTAGAGGTATCTCCTTTATATTCCTCATTAGAACTAACATGGATTGGTCTAGTTTTTTCTTAAAATATTGTCCTTACATTATCCTCTCAGCTAGATAGAATATTTTTTCTTGAGGCATGCTTCGCATAATTATTCAAACCACAGGCTCTGTAGATGACTGTCTGAATTTATGCTGAGGTTTCACATCAACTTGATCTGTAGCTTTTATTTCATTTCATTTATGGTTTTTATATGTACTATGATATCTTTTGGAACATTTGATTTACTATCAACTTCATCTCCCTGTTCTCTTAATTTTTTTCTCAAACTTTTGTAATGAACAATGTGTTTACTAGCTAACTTATTCATTTTTTTTACTAACCGAAGGAAATTTTTATTACACTTCCAAAGTTGCCCAATTTTCATTCTCATCTTCAAACTTTGTGACTTCAAGTGTTCATTTTCTCCTTTATCATATCTATCAAGAATTCCATACTCCTTGAATTCTTTCTTTAACTTTCGATTCTTCTTCTTAAGCTTCTGAATAAGGGAGTGAATATATGAATTAGTATAAATATCTTGAGGACTCACTTCATAATATCTATCCTCTAGTTGAGGATGCGGTGTATTGATGGTCCTATCTCCTAAATTACTACCCTGTTGTCGATTTGAATTACCATCAACCCTCTCGTTATCAGGTGCATAGGCCTTTGCAATACCTTTGACTTCATTAGGGTTTCTGGAAGACAAATTCATCCTTTCAACACAATCAACTAATCTCTCCTCGTTAATTCTATTTATAAATTCAAAAGGCATCCATTATCTTTCCAGCTCCTTAGTTGGGAAAACTTATAAAAGTTTAGACACATATTAGTTTGTCTACATGCTTCTAGTCATTCTATGAGATATAGACTCTTGATTCGATTTTTCTTCTAGATGCATGGTCTCTTTCCTAGGTTTGAAAATAAATCCCTCAGTATCATCAATATATGGGTCTCCTTCAGTACTAGGGTCAGTATCCAAATTATCCTTTCACTCTTCCTCTAGGTAAACTTCATGCTCCTTATCATCCTCAACCTTAATTTCCTTCTGTGAATTACTAGTGGATTCAATATTCAGAGGTCCTTCAGGTTCACTCAGTAATTGTTCAATCATTTTATTCTCATAATAAATTCTAGATCTAGACTTTCTAGTTGAATTGCTCCCTACCCCCATAAAGGCCATTGTCCTTTTAACCTGACCATTGAATTTTTCTTTAGGGTTTTTTTATCAAGAAAAACTTGCACACCTGTGAAAATTTCATGATTCACATGGTATAGTGTCTTCAACATAAAACATGCATACAACCAAAGACACCTTCACAAGGTATAAAGAGAATAACAAGCCTGAGATATCCAAAAACGAAAAACAGTGTTGGTTAAACTATGGTTACCAGTGATTCAACATGAGATTCCACAACAAGACCTGCGTTACTTGCTCGAAATATCCTTCATACTTGTGTTATTGACATAAACGATGGGATCTCTCCCACAAACAATGCATTGATGGCTCATGAAAGCTCCACTTACCCATTTGAATTTGAATTTGGCCTCCCACACACTTAGTTGCCTCAAGTGGCATCTTGGTGTACTTGGGATCTCAAACCATGAATCAATGGGTTCACATTGTGATCTTGTCATTTCTCGGCCTCTTCTTTTCCTACAATAAAATCCCATGGGAATGTTATTTGTAAGAAGATTTGGAAGCAAATTTATGTTGCAAGAATTGTGCCTAAGATCTCATTTTTCTCACCCTCTTCCCTCACTTTCCAAGAATATCCAAAGCTCCCTTGCCTCCTTCCCTTAAGGGGAAATCCTTCTTCTCATTTGGTTCCTTCCTCAAGGAACCATATTTTCATTATTTTAGATTTTCTTAGGATTTTAAATTTTCTTTTGCTTGTGGGTGCTTGGATTTCCTAACCCGCAACTACTAATAAATTTCCTTGGATGCAAGTTCAAGGATAATAGGGAATATTTCTCACCTTTGTGCCCTTTTTCCCTCAATAGTATCAATGGCGAATCCACTCTATTCTTGTCCATTTATATTTGGTTAGGTTGTTTCTTAAAGTGTAGTTAATTTCTAGTAACTTGTGTCTTGCAGGTGAAGAGGATCATACCCTCTATTCTAGAAATTTGGCCTCCATTTGGCTGTGCTAATTATCTTACACAGTAGCACGACTCCCATCAATTCTAGGCCGCTACAACGTGACTATTCCTTCGACAGTTGCATGGAACAACGTAGTTTATTATTCTCCTTCTTGTACGGTTTCTTTGTCACAATTTAGGGTGTATTTTTCTCAATTTTCTCAAGCTACAACGCTCTACTGAGTCTTTCTATCATTCAACAGAGTGACTGTAAATTTTATTTCCATGTCGTTGTTCATTTATTTATTTTTTATTAGTATGTTCAATAATATGTAGCCTAATAGCTTCTCACTAATTTACTAAGAACTAATTAAAGGAAAATGGTTACTTGTTCTATTGGTAATTATCCAACCTGAAAATCAATTTAGGGTAACCAACTTCGAGGCTCCCCAAGCATCAATAGTCTATTTAGAGCTCAACATACAATCATTTTACTTTGAGTACTTCACTTAATTACAAAAATATTATTTTATTTCATCACTTGTGTATTCCCACTTGCACACACTGAGGTACCAAAAGAATCTATCGAACCAAGTATGCTCTTCACAATTTTTTTGAATAAAAAAGGAAGGAAAGAATGAAATACCTCCCTTACACTCATTTAATTCATAACAAAATCCTTAAAATAAACCATTATAAGATGCTAACCAACTAAAATCCTCCAAAGGAGGTCACAAAACAATATTTTAGCTTGGTAGGATGATCAAGTTAGGAATCCAAATAATACCCAACAACTTAGTTTCATTAGGCATATTTTTGAAACCTATCATTGTTGTCTTCTAGGTTACTTAAAATTCTGCTACAAGCAAGTGTGTTCAATCCTAGATCAAATACATGTACCATGACCAAGTAGGTAAAAGATAAGGTATAGTTTCCCTAATATGCCCTGCAAGGAAATCACCTTGTTGTTAGGGATACGACAGTATACCACCTAGGCCTAGTTGTTGATCTGCACTTAATGCAAGGTAACCATAGTGGCCCAAATTAGGATACCACCAAGTAACACTTGGGAGCACAAGTGATTCCTGAATTCAACTATTTCCATTGGGAGGTGTTTCCAAGTCTTCTTGATTGCAACATTGGCCCCATTGCCAGTAGAACTAGATCTTTGTTACCTCCACTAGTCAATTGGTGTGTGGATTCCGCTATCACCATTAGTTGTTCTTTTGGGAGGCCTAGTTACAATTGAGAAGAAGAACGTTAGGTATTTTTAGGGAATTTACCCTTGATTTTATTTTCTAAATATAATCTCATTAAATACATCATTTAAAAAGAACCAACATGTGTACACTGTCATACTAAGCCATATTTGCACATATCACTCACATAATGCACCATATTGCATATGTTGTGGTTGGCATATTTTTGCATTTGTATAAATTGTGTTTATTTCATCATCCATCATTCTCACTTGAAAACTAGAATCCCACCAATGAGGAACAAAACACCCCCATAGGCAGTATAGCATACTACAAGGCCTCTACCCTCTCTCTAGGGTTGTTTTTCCATTATCTTCCCTAGGAACACGACGGAGATCACCAGGTCAGGGCCACTCCCAGGCCACATTGATTGGTCCTTATCGATGAGGATACATGTTAGTTTATTCACACTCTCCCATTAAAGATAGTGTTAACCCTTTTCCCATCCTCTTTTCATGGAAGAGGTTCACCATTAAGTACTCCACCATTTAGAAATACTGAAAATTCACCTCCCCCATCAGGAAGAAGTACCACTACATCTTCATCTTACTCAAGAATACAATATCATCGCCACATATTCCAAGGTCTCCTCCTCGAGGAAACAACATCCATAATAAAATGGAGTCCCTTAAACCCAATCCAGTGTTTCCATTCATGGCAAGTTAGTAAATGATCCCATTGTTCATGATGCTAATTGGACGAACATGCTGTAAAAGATACCTTTAGATGTCCCTAAGTTCAAAGGGAAGCATGTAGATGATCTTGCCAACCACATTATGTATTTCCATCTATGGTGTTTATCTAACATCATAGTGGAATATTTGGTCCACATCTATCTCTTACAAAGAACCCTAATTGGTGCAGCTGCAAAATGGTATGTCATTTTGGCAACGACCTCTCACACCACCTTTGAGACTATTTCCACATCCTTTCTATCTTATTTTTAGTTTCCCATAAGACATGGTTTAGGCCTCGAAATTCTCACTAAGTTTCAAAAAAACACATCAACCCATATCGTGGATCATATCCATGAATGAAATAGACACCACACACTCTGCAAAATAGGCATTCAATCCTCGTTCCTCTTGGATTGGTTCCTCAAATCACTCCAACCAGCTATCACAAAGGATGCGGCTACCTCCATGTCACAAACTGAGGAAGAGTATATTCTCCGAAAGACTAACACTTTGACTTTATATATTCCCAATCAGGTTATTTGTACGTTGTACTACTAGATTCCATTCGGAATAGATAATTGGATCCTCCTGTTGTGTGGATTTCACATTACACAAATGGGATTCTTGGATCCATTTATTCCCAAATTAAGGTTCCCCTGCAAAACAAATTTGCACCACCACCATTGTTCAATAATTAATCACCTATCCATGTTGTGTCTTCTCCCACTCCTACTGCACCAAAATCCCACATTTTGTCAATCTCAGTATGGAACGTAAAACCCCATTTACCCAAGTACAAGCCAAGTACAGCTGGTTCCACAACCGCTAATGGCACCACATGTGTCAACATCCACATAATATGTGACGCAACCTACTTATGTATCACCCTAGGGATATAATCCATATTATACATACCCATGTCATCTCAATATGACACCCATGCCTCATATGGGATTCAACTTTGTCTGTCATGTCCCCAATTAAATAATTTCCAAATAATACTACTTGCAAATAATGTTCCACCAACCTACTAGTTCCCTAGGTTGAGATGGAGACATAAATTTTGTATTAAGGGGCTATGGGACACAAAAATACTTTATTTTACCATATTCACATTTAAATGGCTCACACAAATGATAAATTCTAAGAAAATAAGGTGGCATGGGTTCATCAAGACACTTGGAAGCTTGTGGAGCCTTTGGATGACTAGATTCCCCACACACTTGGCATGGTCTTCATCCAAATTTGAACACATGGGAAATGTAATGTTATTGGAGGGTAATGTGGTGTAAAATATCATATAATGAGACAATTAATTTGAATCAGTAAAAGAGAGTAACTCCCATGGAATAGGAAGAGACTAGAAGAAAAGGTGTGCCACTTGGAAGGAGATTCTATGCACTCTATGACAAAAAATGATAAAAGATTCTATGAAATGTATGACGAATTCAGACCTGATTGAAGACATGTGACATGACATGACATGGTTAAAAATAGCCACCAAGACGTCTAATTTTAGAGTTAGATGAAACCATTCAATTTGGGGAAAGAATTGGAGCACGAAGAGGAATAAAAGTGTCATGAAAGTTACTAAACCACTAAGATGAGTTGGGGGAATCCCATGGATGGAAATTAGAAATTAGGAGGAATAATGAAGTTAATAAAATTATTTCATGAGGAAGGATAATATATTTTTATCATTTTTTAATTGTACTTTGGCATTTTGGAGAGCTTTTTCTTGTCCATTCCACGACGAGTGTTCACTCTCCCTACTTGTGAACCAATTTTGAGGGAGTTGGATTCCTTTCCAAGTTGGTTGATGGAGAGAAAATTCATACATATAATTGGAGCTTAGTTAATTTGTTTTAGTTTTAGGATTATTTTTCATACATTCAAATTCTCATCTATATCCCCATTCTTTCATTCATTCTTCTCCATTCCTTGACACTCTCATGTTGATGGTGCACTTGTTGGAGTGGTGCTTGCACTTTTTTGAGGATACTTGATTCCCCAGATTGGTTATATGATGTATGTATCCTTAATATCATTTTCATATTCTATGTAAGTCTAAATATCAGAAATAAATATATGAAAGGCTTGCATTCCCCATGCTCTTGAATGACTAGTTTTCATGGATTTGGCTTCAATCTTGAAGTAGTTTTATATCATATTTGTATGAGGGATATTCTATTATTTTTATGATTTTTTGACAGCCATATATGATTTATTACTCTTTAATTTCATTTACATACTCTCCATGTCTCTAAATCCAAGAAATCCATATGTGAAACTCTTGCAATTCCATGTTATTAAATCACTAGCTTTCATGTATTTGACTCCCATACTGAATGAGTTGTATACCATAATTGTATGAAGGGAATCCAATGATGTGTAATATTTTTGGGGAAGAAATATTTATTATGTATATGGTCTCTATATTTCACATCCTGATATGAACCTTTAACTCTACCTTTCATATGTCAAAATCGAGCTAGTTATGCCCTTTCCCCATAAGCAATTTCCTTGAAAGTGGTCATACGAGTGTTGTACTTTATAACCAGTTTGAATAAATAATACCAATGAATAATTACATACACTTATGTATGATATTAATCCCCATAATATTTTCTCAAATTTGGTGGGTTCATACTGCATTTGGACAGCCAAATGTATCATCTACCCTTGGGGGTTTTAACATCAGTTTCTTCGTGTTTTTCCCTTCTTTTCCTATGGAAAAAAAAAGTTATATAATAAATTTTAAAGTGTATGAGAATTAATATTATTATTTAGGATGTAATAATACCCCTCAAGCTCTTCCATACAGAATTTGAATTCATTTGGGTCAACTTGGATTTCACTAGTCTAAAGCTAGAAATTTGCCAAAGTTGTGCAAACTTGTGTAACATGTAAAAATGAATGTATGATTAGAAAATTGAGTGTATGAGGTATTTTATTATTTTTTAAATACCATAGTATACCTCCATAAAAATTTTGGAAATTTTTGTGGTGTTTGGAACCAAACAAACTTAGGACTAGTCGACCACATTTTCCTAGTAAATTTGTGTTGTTTCTCCTTAATACCAAAAATGGTTGCATAGGTCAAAAGTCATATAAAAAGTTTCCATAAAAAAAATTGGTATGTTTTAAGACTCACCATACCATTTCCTTTCAAATTTGGGACCATTTGATGAAATTTGGAACCCTCTAGATTCATGACTAGTCAATCTTGAAAATGCCCAAATTGTAATTTTCGCCAAAACTCCAAAAAGAGACATTACATTGGTATCAGAGCATGTTATTGGAACCTATTGAAGTTATGGATTATAGATATGAATTTAAGAAACTCCTGAAGTCATATTTTGATGATATGTCCAAGCAACTTATGCAAGGGTTCAAATTGATGGCTAGTAAACTTAGGGGTAAGCTGGCAGCCATGGGTAGTAGTATTTCCCATCATGGAAAGATACATAAGACCATTACATTTGAATAATTTAATGATAGGGTGAATGGATTTAGGCACAAGGATGAAAATGTGAATTAATTAAGGTACAATCAATAGTCCACAAGTTTGGAGGAGCTTGAAATGAGAAAAAATCAGACTACTTGTGAAAAGAGCGTAGATACACTATTAAAGGAAGAAACAAAGAATCGTGAAGTGGAGCATAAATCACCTCAAGGTGATTACAGAGAATAATATGAAGAGTAATGTGAATACAACCACACAAGTATTACTGATGGAGGTTGTCATTAGAGGAAATTTCAACTCAAAATGGGCCTACTAAAATGAATTAATAAAATAATGGTTAAAATAATAAAATAATATTTATTAATTTTGGAGGAAGAAAAGAAAAAAACTACTTTTTTGTTTGTATTTTTGACATATCTCCCTATGTTTTTACTCAAATTTCTATCGGGAGAGCTCGTTGGACGTGGAATTAAATTCCGCATCCAACGAGTACCCAATCGGCATACTTTTGACGGACCCCTCTACCTCAAAAACAAGAAATACCTGAAAAAATGGAATGATGATGTCATCATTCCATTTTTTCAGGTATTTCTTGTTTGTGGGGTAGCGGGGTCTGTCAAAAGTATGCTGATTGGGTACTCATTGGATGTGGAATTTAATTCCGCATCCAACAAGCTCTCCCGATCGAAATTTGAGTAAAAACATAGGGAGATATGTCAAAAATACAAACAAAAAAAGTAGTTTTTTTTATGATACCTATCCCCAAATTTATATTAAAAAATGTTTAAGACCTATACGGTATTTCAAATTTAAAGCAATTTCATTGGCTAACAAATGATGACATGGAATTTGAATAAAAGTTAAAAGGCCCATTTTGAGTTGAAATTTCCTCTAATGAAAAATCAAAGAGAAACTATTGATGGGTTATTGAACTATGAAGAAGTACCTACTGATGGGTACTCACAACTCTATGTTGGTTACATAGAGATCAGATTTGAAAATGTTTCTGCAATAAAAATTTCTCATAAGCATGAATATGAATACCTTGTGACAGATAATGAAGAACCAATATCAAATTATCCATCACCGCTTGAGCTTCAATAAGTTTATCAAATCAAGAAGAAAGAAGAAGAAGAGGTTCACTCCCATGAACCATCCTTCATTTAAGGGTCTTTAAATATGGTTGAAAGGAATATCCTTGAGGACCTTAGCATACTCAATGAAACTAAATAATTGGTGTAAAATTCTTGTTTGAAAGTTTCTTCATTGGAGGAGCCATCCTTCCTTGAAGACATGGAGAAGATTCAAAGAGCAATGTGCAACATCGAAGGTAATTCCATGCCTTTGCTTTTTGATAGAAACAATTTGGTTGACATTGATGAATGGTTACATGAATAATACTTTAATAATACTTAGGATATTAATAATCTCAAAATTCAAAATGAGAAACTTCTTGAGAGGTTTCAATATACATGTTCTTCCTCCTATGTTTCATATTGTCATATGGTAGATTTCTTGGAGGTTTCTCATGACATGAGGGATCAAGAGAGACATGGAAAATTTAAGGTTCTTTATTTGTTTTAAGATGAGCTTGATGAGATCCAATCACCTGTTGTGGTGAAAGAGGAACTTGAGTTGCCTCTTGAAAATGGTTACATGCTTTTTGAAGAAGTGCATGATTCCACTACCTTGGACAAACCTATGAGGAACTTTTTGCATTTTTGAGGGAGGTGCATGTTCCTAACCCTATGTAGCTTTCATGTGATGAAATTTTTTCACTTTCTAATCCTTTGGGTAAATTGGTTCTTTCTCCTACATCCTACACTTCAACATTCCACATAATTCATCCTAATGAAGTATGGGTGAAAGGTTTATTTTTTATGGTACTACATGAAGAGCATGGAATTCCTATCTCTCCTTTTGATGATGACATGAATAGATTTCCATATTATTTACATTTTCATCATCCTTTGTTAAATTATTATGATATACATATTCATGGGTGTATCATGATGATACTTCTTTGAGACACTTGAAGTATTCATGTTTTCTTTGCTCCTTATTTGGTTCAGATTTTGGTGGAGTTTATTTAGTCACTTCTTGGATGAAAGAACACATGGATTATTATTATTTGGATGAATATTACATTATTTTGGAGCAAAATTATAGGACATGGGATACTCACCTATGTCATTGGATCATATTTGATATAATACTCAATGCTTGTGTGTATGGGCCACGTGCTAATCTACTTACTTGGACGTACAAGCACTGTCGTGATCCTTTGATGATGTGACTTTTTGATGTACAATTGTATGATGTAGTTATGTACTTTAATGATCTATATTTTGTACTCATGATGTTTAGAAGGGTGCAATACAAGCAATGGGATCCTGGTATTGCTTGGTTTCAATTTTGGGAGCAGCAAGCTATAGGGGCTATTGAGCCACCACTTGAGAAGGTGATTGTAATCAGAGTAGAGAAATGACAAGAATGGTGGTTCCTCTTATAAAATTTATTGGAATCTTGGAAATTCAAGTTTGGAAACTCAGTACCAACTTGAAAGAATTATACATAAGCAAAAAGAGTTTAAAGTTCATAAAGGTTTTCAAAAAATGGAGGTAAAGATTAGTTGTGAAAAATTTGTTTTAATCGATTTTATTAATTATTTTGGTGTTAGTGGTGATGTTTTTATACCCAAATCCTATCACCATAATGCGATAAGACCCTTAACTTCCATGTTTTCCCTTAATCCTAGCACTTAGAGTGGAAACTTACTATGTTTGTCAATTCTACTTGAAAAAACTCAGCACCACGCTTTCCTTGTGGCCCATGAGTGGTACCTTGCTCAGCGCCACCTGTATCCTGTTTTCAAGAAGCGGTGCCACAGCCTATGGTCTTTGGTCCAAAATTGTTTCTCATCTAAACCGCTCTGTCATAAGAGAAGAAAAGTGGTACCCTGGGTAAAATGGGAAAAAGAGAATTTTCTTGAGGCTTCTAGAACTTGAGCCTCGTGTCCTCCCTTATCTCTATCATTATGGGTTAGTTGAGCTCAAGATCCCCCATGGTAGGATCTTAGAGCCACCTCACCCACAATTCTCTCAACTATTCCTTTCCATTGAGCCTTATAAATACAAGATCATATCCATAGTTGAGGGGGAGAACTATAGAGGTATTGTTATGATGTTGGATTGACCACTTAGCCTAAGCCATTGGAGAGCATAGAGAGCAAAGTTGGATCTTATGGGGATGAAGTGTTTGTCTCATGGAGATTCTTGTCAACACTAAGGAAACGGTTTTAAGCTTCTCCATACATCTTTAATGCAAAGCTGATTTTCGTCCCACATTACTGTTGTTAGATTCCTTAGTCACTAACATGGATAAGTAGATGATTTTCTGGTAGCTTTGATGTGTTTGCGTGTTTGATCTGTTTGTAGGTACACAGGTTCACTATCAAAGAATCATTCCAGGTGTCTACGACATTCAGGGAAGGTTTTCATCCTTTTTTGTTCACTCATTTGTTCTGGATCTGAACTATTCAGACCAAAGGAACAACTTTTGTCCATAGAAGGTGCAATATTCCTGATTACAAATCCGGTGACTCCACTGGGGACACAGTGCATATCTCAGTTGATCTGATCTTCCTCAATTCTTGAACTCTTGTTTGAATCCAGGCTCCATCTCCAACTCTCTTCTGTCAGATATGCCATCTAACTCAGTGAATTTTGGTTTGAAAATTTCAGATCTGAATTATTTCAACTTTTTATGATCTTTTTTATTGTCAATCCATCAATTTTTGCCCCCTCCAGCATGGTGCCAGGTAGGCCTTGTTCCAAGATTAGTTTTTTCTCATTTTTTGCAAAAAATTGAGTTTGTTTGCTTTCAGCCCTGCATTGTCATGCTTGTGTGTTAGAATCTGAATGCTCATGGTTTGAAATTTTGCAGTAAAAGTTTGGTTTGATTGAAGAATTCAAACGCTAGATAAGGCTTGTTGATTATTGATTTTCTTGAGTGCTTGTTGGTTGTGATTGTGAAAGGAATTCTTTTTTGAAAAGCTTAGGTTGTAGTGAGCTCTCTTTTCATTTCTGTTATAAAGACTGAAAGAAAAACATCTAATTAGCATCTTGATTTCATTTTTTGTTTCCATAGAGGACTTCTTTTTGCTTGTTTAAAAAGAAATTTTTTTGACTGAGATTAGGTCATGATCATCATTGAGCATAAGACATTGGATCTCTAATTAGCCTCACAATATTTCAGGTTCTCTATGTTCTTTTGTCTCTTTTTCATTAGTACTATCTCATCAGAACTAAAAAATATTGTAGTTTTAAGTTAGATCTATCTATGTTTTAAGAAAAATAAAAAAATAGTGTGCATATGCATGTAGTGTGCTTCTTGTTTTTCTTTTAGGAAAAGAGACGCTTCCCCTTTTGACTACTTTCAGAAAAGAGAAATGAGTTTGGAAAGTGTTTCTTGTCTTTGATTTTGATTTGTTCAATATTGTTGTTTGGAAATTTTTGGTTTTGAAACAAAAGAAAATAATCTCTTTCCCTCCTATAGGTAGGCATACCACGAACGGTAAAGTGAAATATTTGCATATGCATACTGCATGGTTTTACTTTTTCTGTCAAAATTCCATGCATTTACCTAACTGTCCACTTTAAAATTAATGGTAGTTATAGGTTAAAATTTACATAGCAATTTGAGTGATAGGTTAGAAACGTGTTCGGGCATCGTTAAGCGTAGGATCTGTCGATCTCAGGACTCGTGCAGTTCTTCCACGTACCATCGGTATATCGAACGACCTTTCACATACCCTTGAGGTATATAGAAAGGTAATTCATGTACTCGATTGTATATCAGAAGGCCCCTTGTGTACAGTTATGCATTAGACATCACTACTACCGATTTGAGCTCTTAGTACCTTACGTATATCAGGAGACCCCACTAGGATACCTTATCCATCTGAGAAAATCCCTTTAGCCATCTTGCTTGGAGCCATACACCAAAAAAAACATTCATGGAGATTACTACACATGTACCCTTGAGTTATATCACAAGTGGCACCTTCTTGACAAACCTGGTGAGAGACTTGACTATCTGAACTCCTCCTTTCATTTAAGTTTGCTTACTTGGCCTATAGCTTGAGTAGGGAAATTTTTGGTGGGTTTTCTAGTTTTTGAGACCCTAGGTTAAATAGGAGTTGTACAAACTGGCTGAGCTAATATAGTCCAGAAGAGTACGGGGCTTACCACCCGCTTTTATTCCTGTTTGAGGAGAAAATCCAATGGAAGCTATTGACCAAGGAGATGCTACCACCTCCCAAGCGGGAGAGAATGTGGTTGCAGAAAGCGGAGGACCATATCCTTCACACTCACCTCCCTTGGTCCAACAACCTTCTCAAGGTAATACTTCATTCCATTCTCGCACAAAAGGTCATGTTGATGATACTACCCATCCGGATTATGGTTCCAATGCTCCATTTTGGGATATCTATATAGGACAATCCATTGCCTCATTTGGCACCTGTTTAAACTTTTCTAAAGAATTTTCTTGAGATGAAGAAGAATGTAGACAATACCAGGCAGCTATTCTCCGTGCACAGGAGATTAAAAAAAAAATAGATGACATATTGGGAACACCACCATCACGTTCCACAATTATTCCTGTGGGATATCGTTCACTTAACGATTCTATGAGACCCATTGAACCAATTCTAGATTGTAAAATGAATCCACATAACCCAGGTCAAACTACCAAACCCACCACCTCCCATATTATGTATGTTCCCAATCCTCCCAGGTCTTCCACACCTGGGGCTCAACATTCAATTCATGTTTCGTCATTACCTTCTAGTGTCGAGGGGCAACCCCCAGCACGACCTATGTTATCTGGAACCAGAATTGTACCTAGTCAAGGACAGACCTCTGGTATAGAGTAATCTACAGTTTATGTCCCTCCCACCCACACTAATGTGGTTAACCCCCCATCTAGTTCAGGTCAGCCCTTGGGGGCACAACCTGTAACCAATCAAACCTCTTGGGGTTATGGTTATACAACAAATCAAATACCTGTAGGAAACATTAATTATCCACCCAACCCTATAGGAATTCCTTATGTTGGAATTCCATATCCTAGTAATACTTTCACGCCATGGGGGAAACCTAACTGGTCCTACATGCCAGCTATGGGGGGGATACCTATACATACTGCGGGAGATTCCGGAGGACCGCCTTATGGAGGTCCTCCCCCTAGGGGGCCTAATGGTCCTGGATGGCCTGGTGGATTTCTTCCTTATGGTCCTAATGGTCCTGGTGGTCCTAGGAGGCCTGGTGGCCCTCCTCCTAGTGGTTCCGGAGGCTCTAGAGGTTTACCTCCTAGAGGTCCTGGAGGGTCTGGTGGTCTACCTCCTAGTGGTCCCAGTGGTCCTGGTGGTCCTAAGGGTCTTGGAGGCCCTGGTGGTCCTAACGGTCTTGATCCTAGAAATCAACCCCCTGCGGGCGGATCTTTCAGTAGCTCTTCGTCACAACAACTTGTCTATCAGTGTACTTACGGTCCTATTGGTACTTATATGTCATATCAATATTACCAGTATGTGCAACCTAACCATCAGTTACCTTTCCTAGCAACTTTGGACTCACCTGATTTGTCCATGTTAATTAATGACCCCATTCGACATAACCCCTCGTGGCCTCCCATTCTGGTAAAGTTACCATCGGACATTCCGAAGTCTGATGGGAAGCAGGGAGACGATCCGAAAAACCATGTCATGACATTCCATCTGTGGTGTTCTTCAAACTACCTTGTGGATGATTCAGTTCATTTAAGGCTCTTTTAGCAAACTTTGACCGGTACAGACGCAAAATGGTACATTGAACTTCTGCAACATTCGTTTCTGGATTTTGGCTCATTGGAAACTGTATTTCTTACGCACTTTCAGCTTCCTATCTGTTATGAAATGGGTATTGATCTCTTAACTTCTATGAGACAGAACACCTCCACCCACATATCCGATCATATCCATGAGTGGAGAAGGTGGAGAAGACTTATTAAGGCTCATCTCCTGGATCAGTTATTAGCTGATTGGTTTACTAAATCTTTGTTTCCTCCGATTTCCTGAGATGTGGCTATTGGTGGTTCCGTTACTAAAGAGAAAGCCATTAGTTGATCCCAATATCTGGACTTGCTCTATTCCCAGTCCGGAACTTTGTATGACTTGATTCATCAAGCTCCTCTCCCAAGCACCGATCCTGCAAAGCCACCAGCAGAAGTCCTTGTTGATGGGATCGTTGGTTCAAGCCAGTCCCCATCAGCACCAAAACCTTCCAAGAAACCCCAACTACCAATGATAACGATAAAGGGAAAAGAAAAGCAAATATCCATGTCTTCTATGCAGAGGTGGCCATTTCACAAAAGAGTGTCCCCGTCGAGACGAAATCACCCAATTTTTGAAAACAAATCCCTCACTCGCAGTTCTCACGAATCATTTTCCCTCTCAACAACAACTGATAGACCACATGTCTAATCAAGGAAACTCTAGTTCGTCAGAGGAAATTCGTATCATTAGAGGAAATTTGGGGTCTAAAATGGGCCTTATAAGAAAATGCGCGAACAATAAATTTTGTGAGTTGAAATTCAAGAACCAATAGAATTTCAATAAAATGAGTCAACCATAATGCTTGAATTGACATATTTGTCATAAACGAAAACTACCTTTTTGTTCGTATTTTCGACATATCTCCTCGTGTTTTTATTCAAATTTTAGGTGGGAGAGCTCGTTAGATGTGGAATTTAATTCCGCATCCAACGAGTACCCACACTGCATACTTTTGAAGGAACATGCTACCCCAAAAATAATAAATACCTGAAAAAATGTGATGATGATGTCATCATCACATTTTTGAGGCATTTCTTGTTTTTGGGGTAGCGGGGTCCGTCAAAAGTATGCAGTCTGGGTACTCGTTGGATGTAGAATTAAATTCTGCATCCAACAAGCTCTCCCGCTTAAAATTTGAGTAAAACAACAGGGAGATATGTTGAAAATACGAACAAAAAAAGTAGTTTTTTGTTTCTTCCTCCAAAATTAATAACTATTATTTTATTATTTTAACTATTATTTTATAATTTTCCTTAGGAGGCCCGTTTTAGACCTCAAATTTCCTCTAATGGATGTCCTCGGATACCATTAGTCTACAAACTCGAAGTCATATTTACGACAAACCCGCAGACAAGAAAGAAGACCATTCTTCTTCAAGGAAAGCTCCCTCTACTGGTTCTCCCAAATCCTCGTCTACTCCCCCCCTAACCATCAAGAATCCTACTCTCGATATGGTTTTGCATCCACCCAATAGTAATCTTAGGAAGGTTGCTTTTAACCCTAATTCCTAAGCTGCTCAATTTTATAATGTAGTTGAAGATCTCACTCAGGCACCATGTGCGATGTCTACCTTGGAAGTGCTCCAAAGTTGTCCTACAAAGGTCTCCCTTGCAGTCGATCTTGGGGGGGAAACTGTTTCTATTTAAGTAGAAGTAGTAGATGCCCCATTATATTACAACCTCCTTCTAGGAATAAATTGGTTTTACGCCATGACTACTGTCACTTCGACGATATTTCGAATAGTCCAATTTCCACATCTAGGGAGAATTGTTCCCATTGATCAGCTTGATTTTTGTACGCCGGATGTTACTACCTCTACAGCTAATAACATCCCTTGATGTCTCCCTTGCAGTCGAGCTTGGGGGAAAAACTATTTCTATTCAAGTAGAAGTAGTAGACACCCCATTAGATTACAACCTCCTTCTAGGAAGAAATTGGTTTTACGCCATGACTGCTGTTGCTTCGACGGTATTTCGAACAGTCCAATTTCCACAACTAGGGATAATTGTTACCATTGATCAAATTGATTTCTATACACCAGATGTTACTACCTCTACAGCTAATAACATCCCTATGTTAGGCCAGTCCCCTCCTCCTTACCAGTCGATTGGGGTAGGCATGTTGAAGGATTCATCCCTTATG
>LPNX010624747.1:222506-241538 GCA_001517045.1 Pseudotsuga menziesii
ACACAAACACAACGACAATAAATATGATTGCATCATTTGATTATGAGCCCAAGGGAAAACAAATTGTTGAGTCCACCTCGTTGAGTCCGCATGAAGAAATGTACAACATCATTCAAAACCTTTTCAATGATCACACTGATGAACTTCATATGGTGGCTTCAGACCCTTACCACCTTCCCTACTAGTTAGAACCATCTCTTCCTATTCTGGATTATCTCTCTAAGACTTTTCCTTTTGAAGAATCCATTATGGAGATCATGAATGCGAATGAGCCTATCTGGGAGGATCGCCATCATAGATCTTCGTTCCTCCCCAACACCAGTTCGGCAGACCATGACTTTGCATCCCTGTTTTCCACTGATATTATCAACGCACCTCAAAGTCCTATATTGTTGCAAGACACAGATTCTAAAGGAAACTTATACAACATTACCTAGACAAATCCGATTGACATATCATCCAAGACCGATACCATTGAGCATGTTCATGTTGGGAAAAACTGCTCGACAGAAGAATCTGAAGCGTACAAGGCACTTTTCAAATAATTCCGTGATATTTTTTCCTGGTCTTATGAAGAAATGCCAGAGATAGACCCATCCATTGTGGTCCATGAAATCAAAATCTATCCCACGGCTAAACCTATCAAGCAAAAACTAAGGCAAGTCCATCCACGAAAGGCCGCAGCTATTAATGCTAAAAATAGAGAAACTTCTCAAAGCTGGGTTTATTTATCACGTACCCCTGACGGAATGGGTATCGAACGTTGTCCCTATCAATAAAAAGTAGGGCACCATTAGAGTCTGTATCGATTTTAGAGATTTGAATAAATCTTGTCCCAAGGACAACTTTCCTACTCCACATATCGATCATATTATCGACAACTGTGCCGAAAGTGTCATCTTCTCATTCATGGATGGCTTCTTTGGCTATAATCAGATTGAGATATTACCCATCGATCAGCACACGACAACATTCATTTTCCCATGGGGAACCTTTGCATATAGGAAGTTACCATTTGGCTTAAAAAATGCTGGAGCCACTTTCCAGCGTCCTATGTCCTATTTGTTTCATGAATTAAACATATTGTTGAACTGTACCTTCACAACCTCCCTGCTCATTCACAACAATGGGAGGACCACCTTGGTCATCTTAGAGACATTTTCCTAAGATGTCGTCCTTATAATATACGAATCAATCCGCATAAATGTGTTTTCTACGTTGAGACGAGATGCCTGTTAGGTTTTGTGGTCTCTAAGGATGGCATCCGGATAGACCCTTTGAAAATTGCTGCCATTTTAGCTCTACCAACCCGAACCAATCTTCTCGAACTCCAAAGTTTGCAAGGGAAGGAAAAATTCCTCCGTTGTTTCGTGTGCAATTTTGCATAGAAAACTCATGGTTATATGCGTCTAGAATGGCACTCCATTATTCTGGGATGACCAAGCCCAATACGCCTTTGATAATCTCAAACACGCTCTGACTCATTCACCCGTGATACACCCCCCAGATTATTCAAAGGATTTTCTCTTATATATTGTTGCCTCCACTACTACCATCGCTATGGTTTTAGTGCAGGAAAATCCCGACAGTCAGGAGCACGTGATTTACTATGCTAGTAAGAATCTGATGGATTCTGAAACCCGATATTCATGCATGGATAAATTAGCATTGGACACGGTCATTGCTGTTCAAAAATTTCGTCACTATATTTTGCTTCACAAAACCACCGTATTGGCAGACCAGAACCCTATGTATTACATCCTGACTTGTCAGGTGCTCGGGGGAAAGTACTCCCGATGGATAGTCATACTACAGGAGTTTGATCTAGAATTTTCCAAAGCCACATCAAAGAAATCCTTGGTCTTTGCCGAGTTCTTGTGTGATCTTCCCTGTGCTTTGATGTAATCTGAGCCTAGTGATTCATTTATGGATGAATTCCTGTTCCTGATAAACACTACTGACCCATGGTATGGATATTTTCTCATTTATCTCCAAACACAAATATTTCATCCAAATCTATCCCGTGACAATCGCCACTGTATCCGTCACCATGCAAGATACTAACTTATCTTGAATGACACCTTGTATAGACGTGGGATCGATTCTATTCTCTGGCGATGCCTCACCCATGAGGAAGCTGAACAAGTGTTGAATGATTTCCACTCTGGAGCATGTGGCAATCATTTATATGGGATGGCTACAGCCCAAAAAATCCTTCACGCTGGCTATTTCTGGCCTTCAGTTTTTAAAGATTATCACGAGGCTGTCAAGAAATTCCCACCTTGTCAACATTTTTATCCGAAAAAGCACACTCATCCTACTCCGTTACACCCCGTCATTTCCAAGTGGGGGATTGATTATATGCATTGTAAGACTACCTCAACCGAGGGGCATGGTTACATCATCGTAGCCATTGACTATTTTACAAAGTGGGCTGAGGCCATGCCTACATATGCGGAAGATGGTAAGACTGTCGCTCTCTTCCTGTTCAATCATGTCATAGCTAGATTCAGAGTCTCACAGTCCATATTTATTGATCACGGATCACATTTCCGTAATCAAATGATGGAGGAACTAAGTGCCAAGCTAGGTTTTCATCATGAAAACTCTATGCCATATTACCCGCAAGCTAATGGTCAGGTAGAGGCCATTAACAAAGTTTTTAAAACTATGCTTCGTCGGATGGTTGGAGACCATAAATCCAACTGGCACCATATCCTTTTCTCCACTCTTTGGGTTTACAGGACTTCGGTGAAAACAACTACCAGTTTCACACCTTTCCAGTTTGTCTATGGACTCAAAGTTGTCTTATCATTTCAATGTCAGATTCCATCCTTGAAACTTGTCGTCGAACTTCTCCCAGACACTTCTGTAGAGGAAGAGAGATTTTTGTACTTTAACAACCTTGACGAAACTAGGAGAGATGTTTCCTTGGCTAATGAGGCACACAAGAAATGCGTCAAGGCACAGTATGATAAATCTATCCAACCTCATTCCTTTAACGAGGGTGACCTAGTTTTGACTTATGATCAGAGATGTGACAAACTAGGGAAAGGAAAGTTTGAATCCATGTGGTATGGTCCTTTCATCATTTCTAAAGTTTGTTGATATAATTGTAACTTTGGAATGTATTCACCTATGTATCGTATTTCTTGTACACTGATGTTTATTCTGGGATGTGTCTATAATGTAATTGAGTCATGTCATGCTTTGATGTTCCGATCGGGAGGATCTATAATGTAAAAAATTCATGTCAAGTCATTGTGGGTAACCCTCCTATTGTTCAAGGGTTAAAGTCCTCGCAATTCTGGGGCATTAAGGTTATTAGACTCACCTAGTGAAGTCGGCCCTAGTTGGGTTTAGTCAAGTCGGTAATTAGTATAAATAGAGAGTGAGCCTCTCTATTTATCACACACTCAATCACACTCAGTTGTAGCGCATAGCTAAGGAAAAAGAAGGCACTGGGGCTAGGAAGAAAGAGGTTGCTGCTGTCAGAAGATCATCTTACTGTTTTGGGGTTTTAATTTTGGTGCTGATTCTATCTCTGAGGAAGTTGCAGGGTTTTCTCCATTTATGTTTTCCCCGAGGAAAAACATTGTTTTCATTGTTTCTTGTGTTTGATTGTTGTGCTTATTATTCTCTTAGTTAAATATCCTAATAATGCTAGCTTAATGTTAAAAATCTAACATGGTATCAGAGCTAACCTGAGAGGAGACATTGTGCAACTGCGGGAACTAGGGATTCCTACTTTGTGGATATTCCTCCATATATTTTCAGCAAAAGAAGGTTGGATTAACTCTCCTCCTTAGGGCGCATCTTTCTATCGAAGCAGAATCCAATTCTGAGGTTTTTCAGTTTTGGACCCGACACTACTGCCAGAAATTAGGGCTTTCCACAGAAGTGGAATTTTTTAGTGAGCCCAGGCCTATATTGATCTCCTCCCCAAAATCGAAGTTAGGGATCAAGATAAAAGAATTTGGTTGGACAGAACTCCAGAAAAGCAATACCCTAATTTTCTCCTAAACCAACACTGCAGGATTTTAGCTCCAAATCCAGATCCGACATCTTGACCTGGTAAGATCTAAATATTTTGTATTTACATTTGAGGTTCTCAGTTAAGATGTCTCATCATACCAAGCTTGATGAAAAGCTTGAGGGAGTTGATAACTTCTGAGCCTGGAAGTATAGGATCTCCCTGGTCTTGGAAGAAAATGAGTTGGACTCCTATATCAGTGAGGAGATTCCAGTTCCAAAGGGAGATGATGCTAAGGCCTTACATAAGAAGAATTTGGTTATGGAAAAGAGGATTATTTCTGATTCAATTAAGGATAAACTCATACCACAAGTGTCCTCCCTAAAGACACCTAAAGCTATGTTTGATTCCCTAACCAAATTGTTTGAAGGAAAGAACATAAACCGGAAGATGACCCTGAGGAACCAATTGAAGAATGTGAAGATCCAGAATGTAGATACCATCCAGTATTACTTCACAAGGGTCTCCCAGATCAAAGAACAACTTGAAGTAGTATATGAAGAAGTGGAGAATGCAGATATTGTAATGACCACCTTGAATGGTCTCCCTAGGTCATGGGAATCCTTTATTCAAGGGATCTATGCCAGAAAGAAGTTAGTCAAGTTCAACAAACTATGAGAAGAATGCTCTCAAGAAGAATCTCGAATAGCAACTTGAGAAGAAAAGATGGGAAGTGAAGATCAAGCTCTCACAGTACAATCCAATAAATCCAGATCTAGCCACCACAGAAGTAAGTACTCTCATCAAAAGAATAACTCTAGAAAGCCTAGATATTTGTCTAAGTACATTTGCTATACATGTGATGAAAGAGGACATTTTGCTAGAGACTGTCCTAAGAATAAAAGTATCTCTCACAAGAAGAAGGGAAATAAGAGAAGACATCATGCTCATGATGCAGAGGATGATGAACCTTACACAAAGAGAAATGGAAAAGTCAGTGATGATTCTTGAAGTGATGAAGATATGTTCTGATCTCTAATCTCACGAGAACTATCACACATGGCAGCAATGATTGGCTTATAGACAGTGGTGCTTCCAAGCACATGACAAGATTCAAGGAATACTTTGTGAAACTATCTAAACATGAATCACCTCACAAGATGAAACTCGGAGATGACTACCAATATCCAATAAAAGGTAGTGGTGAATCCTCATACAAGCAAGACTCTGGAAAGTCTATGACAATTAAGTATTGTTTATACCAGGACTAAAGAAGAATATCCTCTCCATATCTACATTAGATGAAAAAGGAATGAGGGTTGCATTTATAGATGGTCAAGTAATCATGTGGCCAAAAGGAAAGACCATTAATGATACAGTCGTGATTGGGGAACAAGAAGGAGGATTATACAAATTGAAGGGACATCCAGAACAAGCTTTGGTTCATGACTCAGTAGAACCAAATGAGCTTTGGCATAAAAGGCTTGCACATGTGCATTACAAAGCACTACCACTTGCAAGCAAAGCTGTTGAAGGTCTCCCAGAAATGCAGACAAAACATGAAGGTGTATGCAAAGGATGTGTGAAAGGGAAGAACACAAAGAATACATTTCCAAGTAGCGAAAGCAAGGCAAAAGGAATCTAGGAAATCATCCACTCCGATGTATGTGGTCCAATGTCATCCAGTTCACTAAGTGGGTATGCATACTATGTTTATTTTATTGATGATTTTTCTAGAAAGACATGGATATACTTTATAAAGAACAAATATGAATTATTTAGTAAGTTCAAGGAATTCAAAGCCTTGATCGAGAACCACACTGAAAAGAAGATCAAGACCTTTCGATTAGATAATGGCGGAGAATTCACTTCGAATGAATTCAAAGAGCTATGTAAAGACTCGGGGATTAAGAGGGAGTTGTCCACTCCTTATAATCCACAACAGAATGGGATTGCAGAAAGAAAGAATAGAAATATCATGGAAGTTGCAAGAGCAATGCTTCATGATCAAGATATTCCTATGCATCTTTGGGCAGAAGCTACGAGAACAGCGGTGTATGTACAGAACCGTATGTACAGAACCGTAGTCCAAATAGAGTACTCAAGAAAAAGACTCCTGAAGAAGTATTCTCCAGTAAGAAACTAGAAGTCAACCATCTCAGAATATTCGGTTGTCCAGTGTACATTCACATTCCAAAAGAGAAGAGAACAAAATTAGATCCTTCAGGAAAGAAGGGTATATTTGTGGGATACTCTGAAAGCTCGAAGGCTTACAGAATATACTTCCCAGGGTTCAAAAATATTGACATTAGCAGAGATGTATCATTTGACAAAGATTCAGCCTACATAAAATCCAAGAAGAAACCGACTGAAGAACTTGATGAAACAAGAGAACCTAGAATTCATGATACAATCATGAACGAAGAAATTCAAGAAGAAGATCGAGAACTAGAAGAACCTTAAGATCCTGTAGATCCACCTCTAGAAAATAATCCTCACAAGAGGAAACCTACTTGGGTACGTGACATTATCCAAGGTGTAGAAAGATATGGAGCTTCAAAAGAAACACCCAGAGGAAGAAAGAGAACTAGATCATGTTCTAGTTACGTAGCCTTACGATGTGACATTATTGATAAAGAACCTTCCAACTATGAAGAATCAGCAGAACGGAAAGAGTGGAAGGATTCTATGATCAAAGAGTATCAATCGATCATGAATAATGATGTTTGGGATGTTGTCCCAAGACCAGAAGGGAATTCCATTGTAACTTCCAAATGGATCTACAAGATCAAGCATGATGCAGATGGCAGCATCAAGAAACATAAAGCAAGATTCATGGCTCGTGGTTTCTCCCATAAAGAAGGAATAGATTATGAATAAACCTTTGCACCTGTAGCCAGATACACTTCCATTAGATCAGTACTTGCTCTAGCTGCAGTGATGAAATGGAAGATACACCAAATTGATGTAAGGAATGCTTTCTTGAATGGTGTAGTGGAAGAGGAAGTGTATGTGGAGCAGCCACTCAATTTTGAGACACATGACATAGAGTCTCATGTATGTAGATTGAAGAAAGCCTTGTACGGTTTCAAACAGGCACCCAGGACATGGTATGGTAGAATTGATGGTTTCCTATCCAGTTTGGGCTTTACCAAGAGTAAAGTAGATTCCAACCTTTACTACAAGGTTGAAGATGGCAATCCAGTGATACTCCTACTATATGTGGATGATCTTTTTGACATAGGTATGGATGGGTTGATTGCTGATACGAAGAGGAAGTAGCTGTCGAGTTAGAAATGAAGGACTTGGGTATGATGCACTATTTCTTAGGCATGGAGGTGTGGCAGAATGCAGATGGAATCTTCCTTGGAAAAGGGAAGTATGTAGTAGATATTCTGAAGAGATTCATGATGATGGACTGCAAGGCCATAACCACACTTATGGCATCGAACCTAAAGCTATTGAGTGATTCTTCATCAGAAGCGGTTGATGCTACGATGTATCGTTAGATAATTGGGTCCTTGATGTACCTGACGAACATGAGACCAAATTATTACTTTGCTATGAACACCTTGAGCCAATTCCTGACAATTCTGAGACATGTTCACTTGATTGCTGCAAAGCATATTCTGAGGTACCTGAAGGGTACAGTTGACTATGGGCTCAAGTACGAGGCAAATCAAAAGATTAACCTGGAGGGTTATGTTGATTCAGATTGGGCAGGCAGTGCCATCGATAGGAAGAGCACTTCAGGATGCTGCTTCAGAATTGGATCAGGTGTGATCTCTTGGTTTAGCAGGAAGCAATCCTGTGTGGCACTGAGTACAGCTGAAGCAAAGTATGTTGCAGCTTGTTCAGCTAGTTGTGAGGCAGTATGGTGGAGGAAGCTACTGTCTGATTTATTTGATCTCTAGATGGATGCTACTTGTATATATTGCAACAACCATAGTTGTGTGAAGTTGTCAGAGAACCTTATGTTCCATGACAAGTCGAAGCATATCGAGATCAAGTATCACTTTATCAGGGATATTGTACAGAGAGGAGCAGTGAAGCTCCAATATGTTGCGACGGAGGAACAGATAGCTGATGTATTGACGAAGCCATTGGCTAGAGTGAAGTTTGAGTACTTCAGGGAGAAGCTTGGTGTTCTCTAGATCAAGGTTCCCTCCAAGGGGAAATGATGAGACCGAGAGCCATTCTGACATGGTGAGAGGATTAGGTTCTTTCCATGGTAAGATGTAAGGGCTAAGCCATTCTGTCATGGTGAGAGGATTTGGTTCCTTCCATGTCAGATATAAGTATTAATCCATTCTGATGTGACTGTAGGGTTGGTCCCTACATGATTAGATGTAAGGGCTAAATGCCATTCTTGGAATGGAGGCACCTAGTCAGTTACCAAGAAAAATCAGTTTGGGACTGAGGGTTGTTCTGATATGACTGTAGGATGTAGTACTACATGATCAGATGTGAGCGCATGGCCATTCTGATGTGATTGAGGGATGTGATCCCACTTGATTAGATATAAGGGATGATTCCATTCTCTGGGAGAATGGAGGCACCTGGTCAGTTACCAGGAATCCTCAGTCTGGTACTAAGAGCCTTTTCGATGCGATGTTTTCGAACATGGTCGAATGTAAGTGCAGAGCCCTTTTCGATGCGGTGTTTTCGAACATGGTCAAATATAAGTGCTGAGCCTTTCCAATGCAGTGTTTTCTAACATGGTTGGATGTAAGTGCAGAGCCCTTTCGATGCGGTGTGTTCGTACATGGTTGGATATAAGTGATGAGCCATTCTGGCGCAATGTGTTTACACATGGTCAGATGTGAGTGCTGGGCCTTTCTGACAAGATGAGGTCAGATGTGAGTGTTGGGCATTCCTTTCTGACAAGATGAGGTCAGATGTAAGAGCTGGGTGGTCCATTCTGACTTAGGGTCAGATATAAGCGCTGATGAAGACCTACATGTAGGGTAGGCCTACGACCAGCATGAAAAAGGGCTGGCTATGTAGAACTTCCTTTGACAAGAAGAATCGAGAGATAGCGCCGATGATGACGATGATCTAGACTTGATGATGATCCAAATCAAGTGATTATCCAGATGTGATGATGATCCAGACTTGATGATGATCTAGATCAAGTGATGATCCAGACTTGATGATGATCTAGATCAAGTGATGATCCAGATTTAATGATGATACAGTGATGATCCAGCAGTGATGATACAGTGGTCGTGATGATCAGGGATGATTTTAAGGAAACATACTTATTTAAAAGTGTATACATGTTGGCGAATATTACCAATTCTTAAAATTCCAACTATAAAATGATTGGTGATATTTTTCAAAAAATATTTTAATTTCCAAGGATTTTATATCCTTAATATAATAATTTGGCGATTTTTAGGGAGAAAAATTTTTACCCCATCAAAATTGGGCGAAACAGGGCTTCAAAAAATGCAAAATGGCGAATCTTTTTGGGAGAAAAACATAGAAAAATAGCCCACTGGGATAAAATTCGCCCCTAAAATTATCCATGGTGATGATGCAGATCCCATGATGAAGAAGACTTGAAGAAGAAGATGACTTGAAGATGAAGGTGACTTGAAGATGAAGAAGACTTGGAGACGATGATGACTTGAAGATGAAGACAACTTGAAGATGAATATGACGAGATGATCCAGTTGATACAGACAAGAAGACCAGTGCTGAAAATTGTGTCGAAAGAATACCTTCCTAGTTAACAGGGAGTGTTGATGTAATTGTAACTTCGGTCATATATTCTAATTAAATTTAGCACTTATAAAAATACAATTTGGTGAAAAAACCTATCATAATTCAATCTCAATCTCAACATAGAATGAGAACAACTATTATTAGTCTCTAAATACGGTTGTTAACATTTTTAGATTTCAACTTAACATTATCCACAAAATGTCGAATAAATAATATAATTATCATGTGATAATTTAACATCTATACCTAATGAATACTCAAATTAAAAGTAATATTATTTTATGTGTGGTATTATTAAAATTGGTATTATGTTATGTCATGTAGATTGAAGAGAAGTGGTGTTATTTTATGCATGATATTATTAAACTTGGTATTATTTTATGTCATGTACATTGAAGAGAAGATGATAAAATTGGGTAATCTAGGTGCCATATTTGAGAGGTTGAAACTATTTTTTAAAAAGTTATGATATAGCCATTTTCGAGTGCGAAATTCCAGAAAAAAATATCAAAGTAGATACTAAGCTGTCTAAATGTTCTACGTAAAGACGAAATTGTGATTGGAATTAAACGAAATCTAATTTGAAAAATCAATGGTTTCTATCAATCAAAATGTTTTCTTAAATTTTCAAGCAGATGAATTTTTTTTATAAGATTCAAGTAATTTCAGTAACCTAGAAAACCCAAATCCTCGAAGTTTTAGACTACTCTTTTTAGAATTGCCAAATTCCATATAAAAAACGACAGAAAATTCAAAATCGTCTCAACAACTCAGAATTCGATAGTCACTTTTGCGTCCTTTTGCGCTCTTGAAATCGATATGAATTGTTTCTTTGCACTAAGAACAAAATTAAATGACTTACAATGGATGTGTAGAACAACTTATAACCAGTTCATGTGAATACTTTTAAGATTCAAACTTATCAAATTTCAATTCATACCAACATGCATATGTTGAGCATTGTACATTGTCTATACTTTTGTTCCCATCGAGTGCCAAGATTATAACCAACTTCAAAATGAAATGTTTAAGTTGACTTTGAAGGTTTTGAGTGTTAGGAAATGTAATTGGATCTTGATTATGAATATGATGTTAGGCGTTGTATTAGTTGTTATATTGGTTTTCTAAGTACAATGTTTATGTACATGTAAGCATTTTCTTCGAGATCAAAAAAAATACAACATATTTTATACAATTATGTAAGCTAGATTTGAAACTACATAACATGGTTTAAGTTTAGGAAACAATAAACCATTCCCTTCTAACACTTAGACCAATTAAATGTGATCACGATGTTAAGAGAGAAATTCAATGCAAAGAATGTGGAGAACAAACAAGGAAAGACACTTGAATTTATTGAATCATCGAAATGCCATCAATACTATGGTCTGCCATCTTTTTTTCGCTTAAAAAAACCAGAGATGGTGAATTCTATGAAAAAATATTCACAAAATTACAATATCAATGAGAATATTGAGATATTTTCAACCCATGAACAAAAGGGAGAATGGTAGTTGGCGTCCATTTTGAGTACCTTCCCTCTATGGAGTATTGCTATACTCTTGAGAGAACAATTTGTCCATTCATTAACATGATAATGTCAAAACGTCTCTTCCTATGGCTTCGGAAACTCCACCGACACTCGAAATTTTGACAGAAATAGAAGAAATTGTGCGGTTATACATGGAATAAACAAACTCTTCCTGAGTATTAAGGAAAAAGATCTTCTATCATAGTAATACAATTCTAAGTGATTCACCATAGAGTACATATCCTACATCTTATTCAAACACATTGCACAACCCTTACTTGGAATCCAATATAAAGAAATTAAAGGCTGAAATACCTCATCAAGGCTTCATTATAGAGAAAGTACTTTACATGATCAAGAACCAGGGAAGATGAAGGTGGTAGCTCTATATCTACTTTCATATTTTGAACAACAACTCCTCTTTCCACCAGTCTATAATGTCTGAACATATCATATAAATCATACCACAATATAATTCAATTCATAATTCAAAAGGGTCTCAACACTATTTTTCATTTCAAGGAAAAATATATGGCAATGTTTACACCTTCACTTCCACTAGAGAAGGAAGCCTAGGATATTCTCAAACCACAGTAGCGCCATAACCACATCTTTTAGCAATACTAGACTTGACAATCATGATAGGGATTGACACATCCCCAATTTTCAAATCAGCTTCTTTGTGAATTTTAACAAGCCCTAGCTATTTTTCCTTCTCCTAAAGATGGACTCAGCTAAAGAGTCCGAAACGTGCGTCGAGAATGACAACACTGAACACGTAGGCTTCCTAGTTTTTAAAGCATCTTCTTTAAATCGATTGTTTTTACTTTAAAGTATATAGCGTATTTAAATCGGCTACATGCAACAAAATTCCCAAAGATACAACCATCAGGGAACCAATAACAATCAACAAGTCAACTTTCAATACCCACTAATCCTTTTAACTTATGCTGGTAACAGTCAGTCCACAATCAAAATAATTAAAAACACAAAACTATATGTGATATGGATGAGACCTTAACAACATGCAAGAATGACGACATGGTCAATCAAGATGCATAGATATTCATGTCAAAGCATTACCAAGAGAAAAATAAAGTTAATAAGAATAAGGCAATTACCATTGTAGGAAACATAACATAATCTCTTTTTTTCCTAATGGGTTTTGGTCATTTGTTTTGTAATGACAACACAAAATTTATCACCATGAGGATATTTATAAGTGTCCAACCCAATTTTTAAATGTGAAAATTCCAGTTGGGTAAGGAATATGGCTTTGTCAACTTTGGTCACTCTAGTTTAAGTATCGATGGTTTAGAGATTGAGTATTGTGTAATGTCTTCTTATGGCATATACCATTGTTTCAAATCCTTATTTGAAGGTTTTGATTGTATCCATGGATCGTACCAAGCATAATGTCTATAAGTCCAACAGAGGAAAGGATCCTAGGAGGCAACTTGCCACCGAGGTTAGTGGGTTCTTCCAATTGGGTCTGGTTTTATTTATTCCATTAATTGGTAGAAAACATTCGGGTATGTGGTGGATTTTTCTTGCAAAGGATTTTATATTTTTGTTTGTGTTTTCCTTGCCAATACTTGGACGCATTTTTCAATGCTAATTGTTCTTTGTCTTATTAGGGGTTGAGTTAATTCCTCCTTTATGAATGATGAATGTCTTTGTACTAACAATTCATTATTGGGAAAGGACAAACAAAAGTGAAGGTCGTTTGATTGTTTAAATGGTTTGTTCAATTATTAACCAGGTAGTAGATCAAGTGCTATTTTTTATGGTCTAGTAGATTGAAATATTTTCTAAAGCCCTTGGACTATAATGATGATGAGCTGATTCATCTATTACCATGGATCTTTAGTGTTTGATTTGGTAGGTGTTTTTTTGCATTGTTTATTGTATAAAAATGGTTATTCATTGCTTTGCCATGCTCTTTTATAGCTTTCCCTCTACCATGGTCCAAATCCATTTATATTCTGTTTTTTCTAGGTTATGATTTGTTTCATGGTCTACTACTAACATGGAAATCTGAGGCAAGACAAGTTCAAAATATTTCAAAATATTTTATTTGGATATTTGTCATGTCTTTTAATATTAAATATGTTGATATTCAAATATTTTACTTTATTTCATATTATATCTAGAAAATGGTAATGTATTTTCTAAATTCATAATATTGATTATTTATATTTATATTGTTTTTACATTACTTTATAATGTTGCAAGACTTAGTGGTTTTAGCTAGTTTGACTTGGCTCTAATGAGTTTTGGCAATTTACATGTACATGCAATTTCAGGGTTTGATTCAAGATGCGGGAATCTCACAAGTTTGAGTCGGGTTCAATGGGTTTTGGAGATTTTCATTTTAAGGTAAGTTTCAGGTTGAACTTATACTCATTACTTGTTTAAGATTAACCCAAAGAGAACTAGAAGAACTCATAGGTCATGGCCAGGTGTCACAACATTGCTCCAAATTTGGTGATCAATTTTAGTAGAAGCCAGGTAAACTATTATTAGGATATTGTACTTACTTACAACTACTTCAAATACTTATGTTTCCAAATGAAAATAAACTGAACATACAACTAAAAAATGAATGTAACCAATGCCACTTTGCATAGGATTATGTTAATATACTTTCAAAGGATAATGTCAAATAAGGTCAACTAAAATTTGGAGATTTCGAATAGTATCTAGAGAAATATTGTCAACTACTTCATGGGAGCTACTTTATTTTAATTTACTCAGAGGTATCATTCCATTTCAAGGTGTCTATGATGCACTCAAAAAAGTACAGATCCACGAGAGCTCTTGAAGTACCTTTGGAGCTACATTAAGGATCGAAAAATATATTTTATTTCATTTTTATGCAAAGAGGCCTTAATTGAGATACTTTTGTCAATAACCTTGGACTTTTATAACAACTTACCCCTATTGCTTTTAAGAAGAGGATAGTAATTATTTAAAAATTAAAGAAAAGAATAGATAGTGACCAAATAAAAATTAAAGAAAGCATGTTGTTCTTCAACAATATGTTTACTTAGGGGGATTTGTACTATGCCTGTTTGCTTTCCATTATGAGATTTTTGTTTTCATCCATTAAATTCAAGATAACATTATTGAAACCCCAAAACCATAAAATTCAACTAGTCAAGATAGGAGTTGTCTAGATATCTGACAATTTTGCACGGAAGACGAAATCGTCGGGCCTCCTTCGGCACGTTGATTTTTTTTTCAGAGGAAAAAATACCAGTATTTGTTATTCATATGAATCAAAAGACATATTAAACAACACCATCTACATGATGGGTAGAAGTAAACATTCCAGCTCCACACATAGACCAAAAGATAGAAAAGGTCTGCTAAAATGCCAGACAATAAAGAGAAACAAAGTCTGATCGTAGCAGACTTTTCTCATCATCCCTGAATAATCAAGTCAGAATATACCAAATAATCAAAAGTGACCTGCAAACATACACTCCAAAGCATGACCTGCTAGCTGATATGTCTCCTATATATCAGACAAAGAAAGAAGAAACATCTGCATGTCAATCAAATGCTGAAAAATAAGATAAACAACATCAAAAAAGAATAAATTGGCCATGTTCAATGACCTTCCCATCCAATGTTTCAGTGAAATATCCAAATCCCACCTCCAATTTCAGAGCCTGCTTAGAAAGACCATCAGCTAGCATGTTGTTCTCTCGGAAGATATCATTGAAGGTCACCAGTGGGACAAGTTGCAGCATTAAATTTATTTCATCACACCAATGCTTCAACGTGGGAATTTAAAGGGCTGAAATTTTGTTTATCCAAGAAATAATCACCATCGAATCACCAAAAATCATATGTATGGGCAAACCCATCAAACAACTCACTCTAAGAACAGACCAAAGAGCTAGAATTTCTGCTCTTGTGTTTGTGCTAAATCCATCCATAGCCCACTGAAAAACTATAATAATGGGTTTCACTAAGATATATCACAAACCCAGCTCCTCCATCATTCATTGAAGTTGCACCATCAAAGTATCCAACAGGAAAGATATGTTGCGGTTTAGGACCAATCTGCCTGCGTTTTTTAGATTTTTGAGGCACGGGATAAAGGGTATGATAACTCTCTATTCTGGAAATAAGCAGGGAGGCAGAGGGTTTCCCATTTTCAAAAAGACACTTATTGCGTAGGAGCCACATGAACCAGAATACAAATAATGGGGTATATCGGAATGAAGCAGAGCGGGCTGTATTGTTAAACCAATGAGATAAAAAAGATTGAACAGAGCTGAGTGGAGGTAAAGGGAATCCCATACTAACTAAAAAGTGAGTGAATATTTTCACAGTAAAAGGGCACAATAAGAACAGATGGCTACTGTCTTCACAATTCCTTTCACATAGAACGCATCTACTAGGACCAGTAAACCCATGAGATTGTAGATGATCCCATGTAAGGATCCTTTCATTTACCAACAACCAGCAAGAACAGATTAACTTCAATGGAATTTTCAATGTCCACAGTGAGATCAAAGCCAGGTTTTGCTCCTCAGAATTGTTAATTTGAAATAAACTGCCGTAACCTTTAGCAGCACTAATAGGGCCCACGAAATTGTTGTAAGACCAAAGGAGCGAATCACACTCTTCTTTTAAATGAATTCTATTGAATTCCAAACCTCTGATATATATTTCCCATTGTTCACTCCATTCTTCACATAGATCAAGCTCCTCAGCAGTAAACCAATAACCTGTAGCCGTGGAGGTGTTGTTTCTTGCCTGTTCAAGAGTATAAATCCCAGTCTTCTAGATAATATCTTAGATCAGCTGAGAGAATATAGGAGCAACCCATGCCAACAACAGGTTCCACACCAATACGAACCTCTGATCCATTTCCCACTTGCCAAAGTAATCCTTTTCCAATCCAAGGCAGAGTTTTAAGAAAGCCTTTCCATATAAGCGAAGCATTCCAATGTCTGAACTTTTTATTTCTGAACCAAGTATGCAATGGCATATTTTTCATATATTTTTCATTAAGAAGATGATTCCATATGCCAGTATTGTTTAGAGCATACCAAAAATTCTTCATCCTCAAAGATAAACTGAAGCAAGGGAGGTGTTTTATTCCCCAGCCCCCATGGGAAATGGGACGCGCTAATAGGTGCCAATCTACCAGGTGGAACTTTTTTTGCTTGGCAGATGTCCCCCAAATGAAAGAATAGATAAATTTTCTGAGCTTATCCAAAATGGAGGAAGGAATCGGGAAAAGAGCTAACCAAAAGACTGGCAAGCTAGAAAGAACATAACGAACCAGGACCAGTCGACCACCCATAGACAAGAGTTGATTTGTCCAATGGTTGATACGCTTCTCAAATTTTGTTAAAAGCCAAAGCCAATCTTTGACAAGATAACCTGAGGGATTCAAGAAAAAACCAAGATAAGTGAAACCTTGATTGAGATGTGCAGATCTGTAGGGCATGAGGCCTGATATTCTGCCTAACTGTGCAGCATCCAAATCATAATGAAGGAAACAAGATTTTTCCATATTAATTTTCATGCCGGAGGCTTCATAGAATTCGGCACGTTGTTTAAACTTTGTATGGGACAGTCTCTCCCATCATATTTCAAACTATGACAACCTCACATAAAAATATGGAAGCCTCACATCAGTTTGTATAGGGTTCTCTCGCCATATCATGCCCATGCATATGGGCAATATGTATGCCATCCACCCCTTCTTTGTACAACGATATTTTTAAATTTAAATTTTATATACACGGCAAATTTAAATTTGAATATGCCATGATTTTACCAAACATTTCAATGTCTTAGCCGAGGTGAATCCAAGATGAAAATTCAGATGAGACGTCATGGGAAGCGACTATATTTCTTCTGCAATTTCTGAAAATTGAGGTCTTAGTAAAACGACAAAAACAGGTAAATTGGAGATCACATGTAGTTTTATTAGACAAGAATGGATGAAATGCAGACCAATTAGTTCAAACTTAGTTGGCATTAGCATGGATGACAATTATATTAACAAATATATCGATTCCATTATGATGCAGATTACTCGGGGTGTTGAGACCCTTTTGAATTATGAATTGAATTATATTGTGGTATGATTTATATGATATGTTCAGACATTATAGATTGGTGGAAAGAGGAGTTGTTGTTCAAAATATGAAAGTAGATATAGAGCTACCACCTTCATATTCCCTGGTTCTTGATCATGTAAAGTCCTTTCTCTACAATGAAGCCTTGATGAGGTATTTCAGAAAACAATAGCCTTCCCTTCCTCGATGTCTTGCTCACAAAAAAGATAGATGGATCTCTTTCACACCAAGTGTACCACAAGAAAACCCATACTGATAGGTATTTGCACGCTGAATCTCATCCTCACCCATCGCAAAAGGGTGGCATCCTTAACACTCTTGCCACAAGAGCAGTAAGAATTTCGGACATAGAGCATCTCAAGGAGGAGTTAGCACATATCTCAAGGGTATTGCAGGAGAATGGGTATAAGATAAAAGACATAAAAAGAGCTTTCGAGAAAGAACAGAAACCTAGGATCAAGAATTGGGAAGATCAAAGAAGAAAATCATTCCTCCCTTACATACAAGGGACGACTGATAAAATAGACAAAGTCCTCAAACGAAAGAAAATCAAAACTGCCTCCCCCCCCCCAAACTCCTTGAGAAACCTACTTGATAAATCAAAGGATCCCATCGACCCTAAACTAAGAAAAGGCATATACACAATTCCATGCTCGTGCGGTGAAATATACATCAGGGAAACGTGTCGAGCAATAAATATCAGAATTAAAGAGCACTTTGCTGACATAAGACATGAAAGAATAAAAAAATCAGCAATTGCTAAACATTCTCAGAAGACCAACCATCACATCTACATAGAGGACGCAAAGGTCATTGCGATTGAAGAAAATTATAATAGAAGACGTGTCCGAGAAGCAATCGAAATAGAAAAGCATGAGAATAATTTCAACAGGGACTACAGACTCATACTAAGCGAAACCTGGAAACCTGTAATACAAAAAAGAAATTAGTTAATTAATTAAAAAAAACAATAAAAATAATTAATTAATTATGCAATTAAAATTAAAAAACAGTAAAATTAATTATGCAATTAAAATTAAAAAACTAAAAAACTAAAAGGAAATCTGAGCCGACATGATAAACATAAATGTTATCTCTCATCCACTATTTATAAGGAAAACACAGCTCTATATTCCAATGAGAAACATCCCTTCTCCTAAAGATGGACTCGGCTAAAGAGTCTGAAATGTGCGTCGAGAATGACAACACTGAATACGCAGGCTTCCTAGTTTTTAAAACAAATTCTTCCTGCGAAAGTTTAAATTAAAAAAAATGTTTAGCACAAGATTTACTATAAGAATTTATCCCTTTAAAGGCAGTTTTTCCTTGAGGCAGTCTTCCCAAAACTTCCCCCAAAAGATTTTTGGGGGATTTAGGGAAGGTTCTTAAACCACCCAAAAAAAGTATTGAGAATTGGACTTTTGGGGGTGTTTTGTAATACCCATTCCAAAAAGTCCAATTCTCAATACTTTTGGGGGTGGGTTTATAAATACCCCCATTAGGTTGTTTTTGAAGACGATTTCTCAAAAACCCCCCACCCCCCTCTAAAAAATAGTAATGAGAATTGGACTTTTGGGGACGAGTATTATAGAACTTCCCCCGAAAGTCCATTTCTCAAGACATTTGGAGGGGGTTTTAGATAGACCGCCACTACAGGTGCTTTTTGAATGCGAGTTTTAACCCCCCCC
>LPNX010624747.1:241731-276107 GCA_001517045.1 Pseudotsuga menziesii
CAATCATCTTAATATTATAATAATATAATATATAATTTTTAAATTCACCTTAGATTAACTTCAGTTGTAAATTATAATTAAACATAAAATTAATTTTAAATAAGGCTTTATCATGTGATGCCTTTCTAAACCAAGGGTAATGATGAAGACGATCATGAATATGGATACGATAATGGTGACCACCACGATGATTATGTTCATGATTATGATGACGAAGACAATGATGATGATGATGTTGATATAGGTATTGGGTTGGTGGATACAAGTGTTGGGAGGCTTGTTTTTGGGGCCATAAGGGATGATGATGATGATGATGATGACGACAATGATGACGACAATTTAATTATAATCCCATAAACCCATAAATACCTACTCAACTAATGATGACAACGATGGTGATGAGGATGATGATGATCATGATCAGGGGTTTTATAATGCCTACACCCCTTACCCCCTACAAGTACCCTTAATCCCCTAACATGCTGACCTTAAAACACTAACCGCCTTATAAAGGTGATGTTGATGGTGATGGGGATGATGATGATGACGATGATAACGATTATCAGGGTTCTAACCTCAAGTGTTCCTCAAACTTATATCCACACCCTTTTTTTGTAGTTTCCTTTGTGAAATTAAGATCTTATTTATAAGTTCTAGTTGTTTAATCAAACATTATGCATCGATTAAAGGTGGAAACTATGCATGTACTATAACTAACTCACATTGAAAACGAAGTGCAATATAAGACAGGGTGGCATGTTGAGCTCAAAGGAGTTATCTTCCACCTTCTTGGATATGAACGCATATGGTTTGTAAAAGAGTAGTATGATTTTCATATTTAGATTCTTGAGCATTTTTCTCAGTAAATGAAACCACATGACCTTATCATTAACCTTTTATTCGTTCAGTACTCAATATTTTGATCGTGATGCTACTTGTACTTGGAACTGATCTTCTACAGAATTTCATGTACCTATTGTAGAATATGATGGATCCTATGAAAAAACTTGGTTGTTTATTTTCTTGTTTCTAAGGTTGGAAAGACTTATGTAGTGATGCAATGAGTAGAACTATGTCATTTGGAGCTAATATTCATTAGACATTATGACACAATGGTTCATTAAAGTTGGAGTGAGAAGCAACAGACTCTTGTTTGAAATTTGTAGCAAACCAGCTAGACTAGATGGAAGTTGAAAATGTGACTGAACCCCACTAACACTAAGGCTAATAGGTGACCATTTGTTGTAGCCTTGCACTATAGGATGATATCTCGCCATGAGAATATGGGTTGGAACCATCCATAATGTAGATATTGGTGTTGCAAATTCATTTTTTGTTTAATTTGTGAAGAATTAAATGTGGTAATAATTAAAATATAGCAACAAAAAATACTTCTGAGAAGATTCAATGTGGTTCATTGATCTCCTGGCCTTGCTAACCCCTCTTTAGCTTCATTTCTAGTTAAATCTATATTATTTTTTAGACGTTCCACACAATATGGTAATTATTAAATGTCATGCTATGAATCCCTCATAGTACAAATATTTGTTGTAAGGGTATATGTGGTGGCCTAGGGTTGATCCATTAAATGGCCCATGATCCCAAAAGATAAATGCTAAGTGTTTCCACATTGGGGATGGATCATATTAGAAAATTAGTCCATGATCAACTTTTGAACCAATTCATATTAGGAAGATAGCTCACGTAGATCAACTTATTAACCAATTCATATTAGGAAAATAGGGCATATTGATCAACTTTTGAACCATGTCACCTCTTACCAAATTATATTTTGAGGTTCCACAATCCATCCCTAAATATAATAACCTTATAGATTTTACCTCTACACTTCAGTACTTTCTTAATAATAATTTAATAATATTTTAAATAATTACAATAGTAAATTTTCCTTGGCATCCACCTTCCACCACACCTTCCCTTTTACCACAGCGTATTTTTGGAAGATATTTTCTAACTAATTATCCCTGTTCAATGTGGAGGACTAACATTGACATGGTATCCCACCTCTTTCTCTCTTAAATAGGATTCAACTTCAACACCTACAACTTATCCAGATTCAACTTCCTCAAATTCTGAAAAGTGAGTTCGCTTCAACGGATTTGAACCTATGATCAAAGTAATGTTGTTCTAGCATCACTCTCTTGTGTAGCATTAGTCTCATATTTGGATGAATATTCCATTTTGTTTCCTTTTAATGAGGAGGTGATTACGGGGCTTGTTAAATTTCACAAAGAAGCTGATTTGAAAATTGGGGATGTGTTAATCCCTATCATGATTGTCGAGTCTAGTATTGCTAAAAGATGTGGTGATGGTGCTACTGTGGTTTGAGAATATCCTAGGCTTCCTTCTCTAGTGGAAGTGAAGGTGAAAACATTGTCAAAGTCAGTGTTTTAAGGCACTTCAACTTCAAGTAACTTCAATACTATTTATTGTTCTATAAATTATTATACTATTCTTTTGAAAGGGGATGTTGGGCTTAGTTCTTCTAGTGGTCCTTCCTTAGGTGAGGGTAGGGTTGGTACCCTCTAAGTTTTTGCAGGTAGATAAAGGGGATTTTGAATTTTTGTTTGTTTGTTGAAGAATCCCTCACATTCCGGGGGGGTTAAAGTTATCTTGGGAAGGGGTTTGTCAACATTCTATCCATTCTTTCATAATGGGAGGTGGCCATTACTCTCTCAGACTTGTTAACGATTCTTCCTC
Source organism: Pseudotsuga menziesii (assembly GCA_001517045.1). Taxonomy (NCBI): domain Eukaryota; kingdom Viridiplantae; phylum Streptophyta; class Pinopsida; order Pinales; family Pinaceae; genus Pseudotsuga; species Pseudotsuga menziesii. The sequence continues at coordinate 244,453 of LPNX010624747.1, forward strand.
ACCTAGTCGTCCTATCCCTAGGGCCCTGGGTAAGGATTTGCAAAGAGATATTGTTTTTGTGTATGCAAGTTGAAAGTTTTCACTTAAATTAGCTTAGGAGATAGTTGTTAAGGAGGTGAACCTAGGTAAATACAGACTTATTATTAGTTCCCTTAGAGAAGGGGATTCCTCATTCATTGGTTCTCAATGAAAGTTCATTGATTCTCATTCAATCATTAGTTCACTGGTTCAGTAATGATACAAGCTTTTTTTGTTATGCAGGTTGTGTACAAGTGCATATATGGAGGTAAATGATTGTAAATGCTTGAACTATATCATTCTTGTCATGACATTTTAATTCTTAGAACATATTTGTTTTATTTTAACAACAATCTAATGGGCTACGACTAAGCAGTACAATAATCCATTTGAGAAAATGCGAAGTAAACAAGTTCTGACATGAAAAAAATAAATAAATGATTTTGGAATTTTTGACAAGAACGCGTAAAAGCAATAAAGTGGGGAAGAGAGGAACATGCTCCTCTAGATGTAAATATTTAGAAACGAAATAGTATATTTCCTTATGCAATCTATCACTTTTTATATTATATGACGATGTTATATATATGTCTACTAACATTATTTTATTTAGTGACTAAGAGAAGGAAAATCCAAACAAGAGCATGCAACAAAATACCTCTGTTGCCTTTGGATGACTCTATTAGTCCCAACAATGAAATACATGATTTCAAATAGACATTTCCTTCTATTCAAGCAGACGTGCAACATGAACAACACAGTATGCCCATTATCTCTTAAATGTTATCATTCTAGTGATAACTATACATTTGACTATTGATTAAGTGTAGAGGACCAACTAGATGTGCATATATTAATAAATTGGAGGAAAAGCTCGAAATTCATATAAATGAAAGGAACCAACCAATTGGTCCAAACTCAATGAAGCTAGCTTGATTACTAGGTGCACTTGCTAGAGAAATGGTTACAATGACTTTTTTTTTTATTGGTGGAAGATTCCAAATCAGCTAAAGGAGAACTAGTGGAATATCATCAATGTGAGTATTAGACATTTGAATATTTGTTCTTTACATTTGTATTTTTGCATGTTTTCAATGTTTATTTTGAAACAATGGATGATGACATCTGTTAATTCATTTGTTTTATGTTGCAGTCCAAATTCATATTGCCTCCCATACTTAAATATTATTGTTTGCAATCTATAGGCCATAAGGAAAACAATCATAGGCATCGTTTGACAAAAAAATGTTGTGATCCTTATGAATCCAATGAGGAAAGATTAAAAAATATTCTTCTAATTAGGATCAATGAGACAATTTGGAGAGAGTTTGTCTTGTTACGAAGCACCACTAAATTCCATGCAAACTAAAAGGTCACATATTTATATGGTTAGTTTACTTTTAATGTCTAGTGGCTTGTAACGTTGGCCTAATTTATTATTATTATTTTTGGAGGAATTTATTGAAGAAAATGGGGACTAAATTACATTTTAATAGTTCCTATCGCCCCCAAATAGATGGAAAAATCGAGGCAGTGAATAAAAGTGTGGGAAACCTGTTATGGAGAATTGTTGAAGATAATCCCAAGCAGTGGGATTTGGTGTCACCTCAAGTAGAATTTTCCTACAATAGTTTAGTGAATATATCTACAAGTAAATCTCCATTTCAGGTTGTTTATGGTAGAAATTCTATGGGTGTCCTAGATTTGGTGCAGTTACTACGGATAGAATCAGTAATGATGGATAAGTATTTGTAGAACACATCCAACATTTACAACAACAAGCGAGAAAAGAGCTGCAAGACAGTAATGAGCAAAATAAAATTATAAAATATTCTCACCGACCACATCGAGTATTCAATGAAGGTTATTTGGTGATGGGTTATTTATGGAAAGAGAGGTTTCCTAAAGGAACCTACTACAAATTCAAGTATTAGAAAATTGGTCCTTGCAAGATTCTCAAGAAAATTAACAACAATGCTTATAAGGTCGGTTTACCTGCTGACCTCAATATTTACCCTATGTTTAACGTTTCTAATTTATATATATTCCATGGAGACAACTTGGGTGATGAACAGGACATTCTAAGCAAGAAAAAGGAAAATATTGCACATATTTTAGATAAGCATACCCTTCATACTCGGCAAGGCCATTACAACCAATATCTGTTCCAGTGGGAAGGCTTAGCAATAACAGAGAGTACATGGATTACATAATGGGACGTTCTGAATCTAGATCTCATTAAATGGAAGTAGTTTGATGACAATAACTTGCAGTACTGTGTTCTTTTCAACCAAAGGAGAATGATGCAGGGATTTCTGAGTGCTGAAATTAAAAAAAAATGATATTGCAAGGATTTTCGAGGGTCATCACTTTTTACTAGGTTATTTGTTTGGTAAAAAATTTAATAGGAAGTTACGTCTCGAAGATATCATTGCAGTGACCAATCATATCCTTCTGATTGGACCCTTTTTGACACATTTTTGGGGCCAAATTCCTTCATATAAGGCCGCAAATTTGGGTTTTAATGTTTTTGTGGGATTTTTTAAATTTGTAATTATTAGTTATCTCTTAGTTTATGCAGCTAATTAACAAAAGTGAGTTGACAACTAGTGTAGCTCTAGTTATCTTTTAGTTAGTGGTCAGTTTTAGAGTAATGCAAGAATTTTCTAAAATTAGCAATTTTTGAAAATCTCATATAGTAGTTATAAGGGGTTAAACTTTCATTGTAATAGTTAGGACAGAGAAGGAATAAAAGATAGTTATTTTTCCACTCTCATGTGTTTGCATGGTTTTTAGATCTTGTGAATTAGTCAAATTTTATTAGCTACATCACTGATAATCTTCCCTAGTAAAGTTTTGGACAGTAATTTCTCAATTTGAATCATTAGGTTAAGTCTATGTATAATTTGTTGAAATTGGACATAGGAATAGTTATTCCTTTAGATTTGAGGAGGTTTCCCATGGATTTTTGTGTTATCAAGTACGATAATAGCTGTAGGTCATAGTTATCCTTATCTGGCATAGATCTTCTTGGGTGCATTAATTGTAGTTTTACAATTTGTCAAAAAGTCATGGAAAAGTTTGAAGGTTGAATTGTCTGGCGATTTATCCACATCTTGCTCAAGTATTAAGACCTCACTTCGTAGTATTTTCATTTTCATTCCCTTGTTTGTATATTTGAATGTGTACCATGTCTTTTGGTCAGTGTTAATGTAGGAACTCCAAACCTCGGAGTGATGGTTGCACATCCATTCCATCAAGGCGGACAATGCTTATCTCTAGCAAGCCTAGGATCATTTCTAGTCCATGCTCCTTTTATGGAAAGGTTATCTTTGGGTGCATTTAGTCAGGTTTCCTGACATTGTGATGGTTCTTCTTCTATGGAATATGGTTGGGTCATTTTATGAAATGGGTCAACCCTCATCTTTGGGGTCAAACCATTTTTTTGTTTGTGTTTTTGGAAATGTATAGGAATTATTTGTAATGATAATCATTTTATATAAAAAACAGACCTTTGGTATGTACCACTCGACTTGTTCTGATCTATGGTTCAATACTATGTCAATATTTGGTATTTAATGTTTATTTTCTGAGAATGACAAATATGTGTAAGTATTTGTTGTAAACAATATCACGATTTTTATTTAATGTCTAATACAATGATCTTATTTTGTTTGTTTGGTGTAGATTTGAATGGTTTAAAGTATTTTGTTTACAATGCCCGACCTTGGGTTTTTGTATGGCTTAACCCTAGATATATTATGGCGTTTTTATTTTGGTTTTCTGGGCATATGAATAAAATGGAACCCTACCTATGGTTTCCAACCACGTATTTGTTCTCTTAGTTCATGTAACTAAAATATGGAATGTATCAGTATTTAAAAGGATTACAACTATGTTTTATTTTCTTCTTTATTTATTGGATGGATTTTGGGATGGGGAATCAATCCTATGATCAATGTTTATTTACTGGGTCTTATGGGATTATAACTCAAATCCTTTATATATCGATTGCTTTGTTTTGATATGATTGATAGGGAAGCAAACCAATCCTTGATCCCTTTGGTTATTGGTTGAGTCGATTGTGAAATTTTGTCACTGGTTTTAACAAATTGGTTAAATAGGATAGCGTTCATGTGATTGATATGGTTTTTATGTGATTTCTATGGGGAATTGTATGTTGTAGGTGACCCTAGGTCACTAGTTTGATTACCATGACTTGATCTTCATTAATAAGAATATTTTTTTATAACTAGAGTTTAATAATTTTGATTTCAATCTATTTCATGAGAGAAGCAATGCTCATGTTGAGTTGTAGCTTGAACCACAATTTGGAGACTAAATCATAGTAGTGTTATTTTGTGGCTTCTTGCATCCTATGTGTTGACTAATAGAGACCTTCATTTTTGGGGAAAACGCCCAACTAGATCTTAGTTGATGTATTTTTATTTAATATTTATTGATGTATGAGATCATGATAGGTAGCATATGTTTTATGATAATTGTTTTTCATTAATTCGTTTATGGGAGAGTATAAGCATGAATCCTATATTTAGTTGTTTTATGATGACATTGTTTATCAAATTGGAATATATATATATATATATATAGGCAATTCATACCATAAAGAAGGAGAAACAACAAGCATTTTCCCTAAAACTCGACCTGTCCAAAGCATATGACATGGTAAACTAGACATTTATCAGACTTATTCTCATAAAATTAGGGTTGTCCATGGAAATAGTGGAATGGATTATGGGATGCATTCAATCCACCTCGTTTTCAGTTTTGATCAATGGTTCCCCTTCTAGGTTCTTCATACGCACAAGAGAGATAAGACAGGGATGCCCCTTATCCCCCTTCATCTTCTTACTAGTGGTTGATGCCCTGAGCAGGCTGATTTTGAAAGCAAGAAGTGAAGGTAAGATTACAGTAGTCAACGTATCAAGGAGAGAGGAAGTCACACATACTTTATTCGTAGATGATGCCTTTCTATTTGGGATAGGGGAGGAGGAAAATCTCAAGGAATATGCCATTCTAATTGAAAAATACAAGAAGGCCACTGGGATGCTAATCAATACAGAAAAATCGATGTTAGCTCACAACAATTTCATAGAAGATCTGACTCAGAAGGCCAATGAAATCACAGCCTATCCAACCAAATTGATGTCTGATTGGTTCAAGTACCTAGGGTTTCACCTCAAACCCAATAGTTACACATTCAAGGATTGGATGTGGTTGTATAAGAAGGTAGAATCAACAGTCACTTCATGGGATAATCGATTCTTGTCTAGGGGAGGAAGATTGGTCTTAATCAAAGTGGTGCTTTAGATCATTCTAGTCTACTGGGCCTCTATAGCCCACATCCCCAAAGGAATACTGGAAAAAATCAAGAAAAAGTGCTTCACATTCCTTTGGACAGCAAGCAAACAAAGCTCTGGTATACCCTTGGCAAAATGGACCACCCTTGCCCTGCCTAAAAAATTAGGAGGATGGGGAATCAAGAACATTACTCTTTTCACCAAAGCTCTTGGAACCAAATCACTATGGAGGCTAGCGTAGAATGTTGATACATTGTGGGGAAGGGTTCTATGCTCTAAATACTGTCCCAATATGAATATCACAGACTGGATCAGAAGCCCTAATAAATCCTTCAAAAATGGGTCTGTAGGTTGGAAAATGATGGTGTCATCCTTCCCACTCATTGGCAATTGGACAGCATGGGAAATAGGTAATGGGAGAAGTGTTAGACTAGGGATAGACCCCTGGGTAGGAGTAGGAGAGGAGTTTAGGCTCCCTCATTCGGTCTTAATCAAACTCAATGAGTAAAGGTGCTACAAACTTGCAGATGTACAAATCCAGCTCTCAATCCAAACAGGCAAAACAAGGTGGAAGACTGCAAACGAGCTTCAATTGGAAGTAGATGAAGCTGTTAGATGGAAAACCTATACAGGCTTGTTAGAATCCAATTTTGTAAGTCTTGATGAAGATAATCAAGACACACTAATTTGGACAAGAAATGAAATAGATGGCCATTACACAGCCAAAAAGGGTTATCAATTTGCAATTATGGAACAGTTTGAAGGAGAGAAACCTTGGTGGTGGGATGATCTATGGTATTCAAATAGTTCGATAAAAACCATACTTACCTTCTGGCTGGAAATAAACAACAAATTGCTGACATGGGAAAATTTGAGAAAAAGAGGACTACAGGGCCTAGGCCTTTGCATTTTATGCAAAAAATATGATGAACTTACGTCCCATCTCTTCGGCACTTGTCCTTATGCAAGTCAGGTGTGGACTAAAGGCTCAAGAAAGTTAAGCCAAGGAAGGATGGGCAGTTGGAAGGAACCTGGGAGCAGAAATCCAAAGACTGGTGGAACAACAAAGCAGTATGTGAGTTTAGTGTTTTTCCTATGATTTTCATATACACCATTTGGGAGGTGAGAAACAGAGCAATATTCAGGAATGAGTGGACTCCTACTGACATCTCCTCAGCTCTGTTAATACAAAAAGCACAAGAACACATAGTTTCACCCAAATCCCGGAAAATAAGAGCAGCAATAGTCCCAGTGATAGACAAAAGCACCCCGTGGGATTTTTTTGACGAAGCTATCCAAGGTGAACCTGCCATCGGTGGGGCCGGTGGGGTGATCCATTTGTCTAAAACACATAAAATCTCTTTCAAGTTGGGTCTGGGTAGGGCGCCTAATAGTAAAGCTGAAATCTCAGCACTATGGGATACCCTTAAGATAGCAAAGGATAAGCAGATAGACAAACTGAATATCTATGGGGATTCCAAAATAGTAATAGAATGGGCGCAAAGAAGGAACAAGATAATAGATCCACACCTACAGAATTTGTTAAGGGCTATACGTTCCTTACATCCCTCATTTGAAACAATTCAATTCAACCACGTCTACAGAGAGTTCAACACAGAGGTAGACACACTGTCTAAAATGGCTTTAGCTATACAACTAGGGATCACAGAAGGAGAGGTCTCAGGTGAAGGTGAAGTCGTTGTGTTTTACATTCAGCTTTGAGCCTCATGAGGATGCAGTAATTATCCAGATCTTTCCGCACAAAGGGGAAGCAACAAAGAACTAAGATCAAGAGCAGGATGATATTTATACTCTCGAACTTAAGAAATGATTTTGTATACCAAGAATAATTTTGAACATATATGATGTTTGAAACAATCCAAACAGTTAAGAACCTAAATGATGTAAGCTTTGTTCTACAAAGCAGAATTGTAAACTCGTTAAGAGTTGTTCATGTTATTCAAATGTATAAAGGTTTTTTTTCTCAGGAAAAAAAAATATTATTTAGTCAAGGGTTGTTTTGGGGACTTAGTCCCAGGATTTGATCTTGAATCCTATCCTTCCATTGGATGTATAAGAGAGCTTTCTCTCTAAGATTGAAAGGATGTATGAATTATATTTAATTAATTTGTTTAATCATTGATTTATGTTATTTGTTAAACTTTTTTTAGTTCACACAGTTAATCTATTTACTAATTTTGAGCATATAACTATGATCATAAATTTGTACAGATTATTTTATACAGTCCTAAATTTATTTAATTGCATCTACTTATAATAACCAGAATGGAAGAATATGTTCAGCAAACCCCACATACAAAGACATGATAAATACTTATGAAATTAGCATTATAACTACATACGTATAAAAAATCGTTCTTATGAATCTTTTTAAATGATAGGGCTGCCAAAACTAATAATTCCAGGTTATAGCAATGTCAATAATTCTTCACAATATATATTCATACAGAATTGAACATGAATAAATTAAATTCTAGATATCCGTTTAATTCAGATAAGTTGTAAATAAACAGTATTAGCATAACCTGTAAAACACTCTTTACATAAAATCAAAAGTTAGAACTTTTCACTTCCAACTGAGTAGGGAACTGTCACGTTCCACCCAACCATAGACCTTGAACGATTCCTTGTTCATTCCATGGATCATCCCTGAGCTGAACCAAGCATACCATAGAATAGGAGGCCTAGGTACATTTTTCTAGCTTGATTACTATCAGCATAGTATCCACAAGGCATTTTACTATCTCCGTGTAGAGTCCTATAATGTTTTCCCCTTTATCCAACAACCCTTCCTGGACTAGAAAATTTATAAATATTGGAAATTGAGCACTTAACGACCTACAAATGAACCCTCTAGTGTATTGGGGACCATTAATGGGACAAAATCCTTACAAGGTAAAGGTCAATCCTCTAGGAACATAATCATGGGTTAAATCCTCATGAATTCAAAACCATTCTCATGCCTTTAAAGAAATGTACATATAAATACAAAGTATGATGTTTACAATGGATACGTAAAAATGTGTAGAATTGTACAAGTAAAGACATGCCTAGAACAAACATCAAATAACTAGAAATCAGATGTGAACCGCAAAAGTATGTAGATGAGTATGGCCATTAAACAAAGAGGTGATACAATCTCATAAACACTTAAGGAAATAATATAAAGAAGACAAACAAACAATGATTTAATTAAGTGACGTAATTATGTATAGTTTGACAATATAATGACCCTTAAGAAAAAAATTAGGGTGTATTTTTTGGTGAGATTATAGACGTTGAGCTCTTTCCACAAAAATTTTGAGCTCTTGCAGCTCCAAGACTATAGTCCCATTTGGTTGAATCACTGAAAAATGAACATTTCTTTAATGGACAACATGGATGTGTTCTTCAATAAATCTCTCCATAGATGTGAAAGATTTTTTTATGAAGGGCGGGGGACAGCTGTATGGGCCATGAAAAATATGGGAGTTGCTAGGCTATGGCAGAGACATGAACAACATACAAAGGCAGTTGGAGGAAAAAATAAATAAGATGACCAAATACAATTCCAATTTTGTCATATTGGAGGCAGCAAATGATAAAATTATTGAGCAAGAAAAGGTAATCAAGGAGCTCCAAGCTAAGATTAAAAAGCTGAAACTAAAACAACACCCTGGATTTCTGGCTCTAAGGCACTCTCCCTCTTCGTAATTATCTGTTGGCTCTATAGAATCACATCAACAATGTCACGTAACCAGTGACCTCATCATGACCTTGGGGACATGGGGTACTGAATATGCTAATTGGATTTCCTCTTACCATCAGATTCATTTTTCTATTATGCTTAATTAAACATTTTCAACGGAAATAATATGTGTAAAATAGCCCATAATTATATAAATAAAACCTTGCATGGTATTCCTACAGAAAGACATTCACCAATGTCATAAATTATGGACATTTAATTCATACGATGACAATAATTGATACATTCAGAAATAAATACCATATATTTATACACATAATGAACTTATCTGAAGTATAGCCAACTCGCTACAAACAAGGAACGTTCATCCTAGCCATAGGTTATGTAAATCCATATCCTTCTTTAATAGAGCCACCCTTGAGCTAGGGATACCCATCCACAAGAAGGAATCAAGATCCTATTACACGTACCCATTCCTCTAATCTCCATCTAGCTCCAACCCATGGTTCTGGTGATGGTGATACAACCATTGGTGATCTAGGTTTGACAGCATTGATGTCTTAAGCATGGAAATGATGGAAGAATATGCTAGCTCTTTTTTTCTAAGGAGAGTTGGAAAAGTGGCATACTTGGGGTTGGACACATTTCCCCATCTAATCCTAGGCTTGGGATAATCACTCTCCTCCTTGTGCACTGATAGCCCTCTATCTCTTCTTCATCCTTCTTGGTTTGCAATAGTCATGTGTCTTTATGTTAAATATAAAATGTACATATTTACATTATTTTGTCACAATGGACCATTTATGATTGACCTCTAGCCATTTCCATCATAATTATATAATTACATTATGGGGTCAAAATGGGGTGTTACATCCCCCTCCCCCTTAATTTATGGATTGTCCTCGGTGTATCATCAACACTATATGTATAAATGACAAAGTTTATCATGTATCTAGACATGTTGAATATTCCACTGCATGGCATCCTTTAATTATTGATTTGATCTCTCTGGCACATTTTCCACAGTGTTCTTGGTCCTTGTACTCTGGTATAGTTGTGGTTACATCATTCACAATGCACCAACATTAATCATCCACTATCTTAGTTTCCTTTCCATGCTCAAAACAATCCACTTATACCTATACCAATCATTAAGACATATTGTGAATGTCATTCCTTCTTACAAGATAGCCATAAAGTCTATAGTAATTTTTCCAAATAACCAAATGTAAGAACATATATTCATTTCACTAAATAAATATGGAAATATCTATCCAATACTTATTTGCATGCATATTTATTTTCTTTCACAAGGTTTCCACAGGATAAAATTGAACTTACTGCTCCTCTTATCACACCCTCTGCAATTTTCCAAATCCATAACAGTCATCCCCCATCAACCTGCACAACACAAGGAATGGGGCTCCCTTATTTGATTTAATAGTCCCTCATGCTCCCTTCTTTGAGTTAACCATCCATCGGGTTTGTCACCTCGATTCCCTTCCAATTATCCAGCACAAGCCGACCAGGTAGTCTCCGTACTATGAGTCTAAATGTCATGAACCGCTCATAGCAGATGCATTAGAGTTTCCTCTTCTTTGCAGTCACTTATCCTCTAGGCATAGGAATCCCGTTTTCCGAGTTAACAGTCCTGTTGGATTTTTCCCCTTGACCCAAGCTCAACCCCCTTTTTGGTCAACACAACAAAGCCCAAGATATCGGCCTGACAAAGCAGAGCCTAGCCGGAAACACCTGTGACACAGATGTCGTCTCACCCAAGGTATCTCAGTTTTATGGATAACTGCAAGAACTATGTTTTCACATATTGTGTGGGAGGGTGTTTAAGTCCTTAGCCTTGCACCAAGGTTTCTAACGAAGACCGAGAAGGTGGGTTGGTGGTTTGCATGTTATATATCAACACTGAAGCATGATTTACCCTTATTTATGCAACCTTGCGCCAACACACAGTGAACAAACATCACAAGCATATTCATTACCGTAATGTGGTATTCATACATTTATTTGTTTATAACATAATAACCAATCAATCATCAATCATAGTAAATATGCAGTTATCTAAGCTACTCAACATTCACACATATACAAAGCATATACCGTGGAAACCCATCCGGGAAAAAAAAACAAGGTGCTCTTCATCTAGCATTGGAATGAGGAAATAGATGCACCTTTTTTCTGAACATAAAGCTACAGACTATGTTCAAGATCTTCTCTTCTATCTCTATAGGATTATCCTCCCTCTCATGCTCTCTGATCTTCTCTATCTTTATCACTCTACTCTACTCCTACTTAGCGATCCGCACACATCTTGGATTGACTCAACCTTCTCTACCTATCTGCGCACTTATCTGCAAAACCACTACTCTGATGCACTCAGCAATCCAAAGTCGTAACCAAAACTATCTACCTCTAGTCTAGCTCAAGCGTCTTTCCTGAGAGTCTAGACACTTACTCAAAATTGTTGTATCAACTAATCAACTCAAAACCCTCTAAACAAGAACTAGCTAGCGGGGTAACTAGATAATCAGATTTTAGCTTGGGTTCCTCCTTTTATAGCCTTTTTACAGACTTGATATATCTCCATACATGCATGTTACAGACTCAATACTGACTCGATACGGACTCTAACAGACTCAGCTTCAGTCTCTATCCTGGCCAACTTACTACCTTCATCCAACAAGTTGTCTTTCCTATTCTAGCAAGACATAACCAAAAAGGCGCTATCGGCATGAATTACAAAAATGCCTTTATGTGTGTGGTTTCCACCGGCTCCATCCAAGCTCGTACCCACGATCGCTAAAGGTTGTTGCTTTCTCAGCATCATTCCTTACTGTCACTTTCTAGTCGTTACCTTATCTGCATGCCTGCTTCTGCGAATATTATTCCATGTCATCACATCTCTTACTCTGTCCTTCCATTGTAGCTTACAAAACTGGCACAGCTTCCTCATCCTGTGCCTTCACTTTGTCGTCCTCTTGTTCTTCCTTCTTCTGTTGCAGCATCCTTCGCTCTCCTTGGATGTTGTTTCTTATGTCACAAGTCCTTCCTCTTCTTCCTTATTCTCTTCTTTCCTTACTTAGGAAGAATACTACATGAATTCTGCCCTTCCGTCTTGAGCCCCAACAGGCCCCAACACTCACCTGTGGCTCATCTCGAGCCACATGAGCTAGTGCTCCATAAAATGACTTGTGCAATTTTGGTTTGAAAATCCTCCATAGTTTTCAGCAACTTCTCTTTTTCTGTGTGCACTTCCTCTTCAATTTTCTACATGTGCTCCACTAGGTTGAAACTAACGTGTTCTGCCACGTTACTTTTTGTGGAGGTCACTACCTCACGCACCTTCTAGTGCATAGGCTGAATTATCCTTGTAACCCTGTCTGATTCTGCTTGTAGCTCCTCTACCTTTTCCTCGCGATGTTGCTGCTGTGCACGCAGCACAACAATTTGATGCTATAGTGTGCGCATTTTTGTTGTCTTGAACCTCTTCTGCTCCAAGGCCATCTGCTTTATCTAATTTTGCATTTGTGTGATATTTGCTTCCACGATAGTGAGCTCATTTGCAATCCTCTATGATTTCTCATCGTCTAGTAAAGTCTCCTAAGTCTTGGAGACTTGATCGACAGCCCTACCACATATCTGCACTGTTTCCTCTATCTGTTTTGCATCCTGAGTGGTTGTGTCACATCGGCTTTCTAACACTTCTACAGGTGTGCTGGGAATCTGTTGTGCTTCTAATTCTGTTACTTTCTTTTTAAGGTCAACAGCTATCTTACCCAGCCGAAGGACCTTGCCTTCTGATGGAAGATCATGTGATATTTCCTCATCATCCACATTTGAACAAACAGTGTTAATGGCTTGGGTGAGCTTCTACTTACTTTCTTCTTCTTTCCTTACTTATTGGGTGGTCTTTTGCATTTTGGCCTTGAGTTTGCTGAGAATCTTGACTAAGTTCTTTACCTTCTTGTCAAGAGTATTTCCTCGTATTCGAATCTCTGTAACCGTTGTTCTCTATAAAGCATGCACATCTTTCAATTGTACCTTTGAAAAATCTAGGAGAATCAGGGTACTATTATTGTGTACCTCATTGGGGTCTAGGGCTCCGAATTCCCACACTTCTTTGCCCAATTGTAACTTGTTGGGGTGGTCTTGCATTAGAGGAAATTTGAGGTCTAAAATGGGCCTCCTAAGGAAAATAATAAAATAATAGTTAAAATAATAAAATAATAATTAATTTTTTAGGAAGAAATAAAAAAACTACTTTTTTTGTTCGTATTTTCGGCATATCTCCCTATGCTTTTACTCAATTTTCGAGCGAGAGAGCTCGTTGGATGCGGAACAAAATTATGCATCCAACAAGTATTCACACTGCATACTTTTGATGAACCTCTCTACCCCAAAAATAATAAATACCTGAAACAATGTGATGATGATGTCATCATCCTAATTTTTCAGGTATTTCTTGTTTTTGGGGTAGCAGAGTCCATCATCATGTGTTTTTAGGTAATTCTTGTTTTTTGGGTAGCGGGGTCCGTCAAAAGTATGTAGTGTGAATACTCGTTGAATGCGAAATTTAATTCTGGATCCAACGAGCTCTCCCGCTCGAAATTTGAGTAAAAACACAAGGAGATATGTCAAAAATACGAACAAAAAAAGTAGTATTTTTATGACAAATATATCAATTCAACCATTATGGTTGACTCATTTTATTGAAATTCTATTGGTTCTTGAATTCCAACTCACAAGAATTTATTGTTGGCACGCTTTTATAAGGCCCATTTTAGACCCCAAATTTCCTTTAATGTCTGGTTTGCAGGGTTTCATGCATTTCCAATGTGCAAGGTGCATCATGCGACGAGGTTACATGTGGTGTGCACTCTACTACGAGTTTAATTGTTTCAATTTTTTTTCCAAGGTCATTCAACATATCTGTAACAGTAGTAGTGCACTAGTTCTGCTGCCAGCAAAAGTCACCGAACCACGCCTGCGTAGCTTTTTGTAAGGCCTTTCCTAGGGCTGCGATTTATTCCTCTTCCATACCATAAGTATTGTATTCTTTGTTATCCTTTCGCTTCTTTCGTGACGATTCTGGTTGAACTTCTGCATTTTGTGCCTCCTTTTGTTGGTTTTGTAGGAAACTCAGGCTAGGGCTGATCAGGCTGAGCTTGTTCGGGCATTGTTACATCTGCTTATTGGGTACTCTTCTCTGCAAAAGGTAGTGATCCCTCATGTTGCCAATATTTTGGCCAATCTCGGACAATGGTATCTAGGTCCTTGGCTATGAGAATATATTGTGTTGGAAACCACTGTTTCTAGGGGTCTCTGTGTGCCTAGATGTACACATGGTGGGATGCTAACTGAAAATTGACAAGATGTTGAAATCTAGAGATGGTAGTTCAACAAAGCCTGACCTTCTGTTTCACCAAGTTCCTCAAGGATTCATTATGGACAAAGAATTCACTGTTGTTACTCATTTGTCAGGCTTTATTAGGCGAGAACCACAAGTTCTAGTATCTCGCCCCTCTACATTGGACAGGTAAGTCTACCTGCTGATACTTTGTAGGCTCAGGCCATACAGTAAATGAGATCAGAATTATCAACCAAGCATAGGGGAAAGGATTACCTTCTTCCTGTGCTGAAACAACATCCCTAAGCAGCGCATTAAGCAAAAATTGGGATAAATTGATTTGCACTCCTTCTGCACAGAGTGCAGCTAGCATTACTATTCATGCAGTGCATTTCTTTGGTCTCGAGACACACAACCGTTTATGTTTCAATATCGTGGCTACCATATGAGTAGCGAGGTCCTTAATGGGTGAAATTAGAAATTCTTCGCTAGAGGTGACCAAAATATACTTTTCTTGGGTCTGTACAACCTTGTCTATGCGTTCGCCTTCCTTAAAGGTCTCTTTGGGGTCCTTCTCAGCTCTCGGAAATCCTGTGATTGCTGAAATGAGATTAACATCAATTGAGTGTGGCATGTTTAGCCACAGGAATCCTGCATGAACGACTACCAATAATTGTTTTACATAAGTATCCACCTCTCTGGTCCGACCAAAATGTGGCATGAAGAGAAGTGATAGTAACCTCAACTGCTCTACCCCAGTTTCCCTTTGCATTGGGAAAAACCAGTTTGTCAATTCTAAGGAATCCCACGTCAGATTCATATAATTCTTCCTATCCAGTTCACTGATTCTACTGGTGTTAGAATCTTGGAAGGTGAGGTTGACCAACCAAGGCATGATATTTTTCAATACTTTCATATCTTTCGGTTTCATAGGTGCTACCAGTGTAACATGGACCGTGGTAGGGATGGTAACTAGTGGCACGTCAGTCCTTCTCAATGGTCGACAAGGCGGTAGTAAGTTTTTGTTTTCAAAGTCTTCTTGTTCCTCCTAGGTCGGTGGTGTTATTGGGGCTTTCTTGTTCCTTGGCTTCTTCATTGGTTGCTTCCCTTTAGATTCTCGGGGTGATTGGTGTTCCTGCACTCTATGTTTTTATGAGGATAGAAGTGGAACCTGGCCCGTAGTTGGCTGAGGCTGATTCCTTAGGGTTCTCTTCCCTGTGCTACGTTGCATGGGAGTAGTGGCTAGAAGCATCACTGGGGAATTGACTATCGTAATAGAGATGAACCGGTTTCTGCTCAATGAGTTACTCACAATACTTCTTCCTCTTGTTCTTGACACAATGATTCTCGATATGGTAATAATGAGGATTATGAAACAACAGCCCCATGTCAGTTACCTTTCGCACGAGTGTTCTGTACTTAGAAAGTACTCCCTCTCTTGAACGGCTTAGGGCAGTAGTGTGGGGTATTTAAGGAAACTTTCTTGACATGCCATCATTGAGTTGGCCTTTTAAAAAGGCGATTATTGTTATTTATGGTGGGTATTAAATAAAGGTATACCATCTAGTTCTACGGAGATTTTCGAATTAATGACTCACAAATACGTCGTCAGTACCTTTATTTAATTACCATGCCAATCATGGTAGCGATTTATGATAGTATAATTTTAATTGATTTTCATGTTTTTTCGCTGGAGTTCTCCTCTCCTGCTGTCGCACTGCTTGTGACTTGATCTTTCTTTTCTCATTTTTTTTAATCCTCTCTAACAGGATACCGTGTATTTTCACACGTGTGATCTCTTTCCACTTCCCACATTCCTTCTGACACATGGATATTATGATGACTGGGTCACTATCCCTCAAATCCTTCATGATATTATACCACGTCGTGTAATTATGTGTAGTTATGCTACATTGATGGAATTTTGTGTCCGCAACAGGTATTTCTTCAAAGATATTTTCCTTTATTACCTATAGCACAACATCAATTGTTGGATGTTTGTTTGTAAATTGAAATGTTCAGGTAAAGTTTACAGTAAAACTTTCCCACTTGATGGCTCCTCGTCGCAGCTCCTTTGAGGTGTACCAACTTCTTGGCACCATTTCTAAGGTGTGGATGAATCGATAAACCCATTCCTATCCCGGATATGCTTTCCAAGTCGTGCGATAGTGCTCAATATGTTTTCCAGGATCTGAAAATTCTGTGTATTTTTTATCAGCGTAGCTGACCTGTTATCCAAATCTAATCTCCATTAGTCTCCTACAATGTGGCCATTCAGAGATAGATTTTTTATGTGTACCCCACCATCTAGCGGGCATAGCTTTCAACACATAGTCCAAAGGAGACAATCGTTCCGATTATGTGACCTTTTCTTCGAATTCTTCCAAGAAAGATGCAAGGTTAGGAAATCCTTCATACGTAGGCAGCGCGCTTGCTTCGGCTCCTACCCTTCAAACAACTCTTGTAATTCTTTCACACCTATGCATGGAAACTTCATGTAGCCTATTCTTCCAATTTTCTAGGGCTTCGCCCGAGTCGGACATGCACAATCTTACACTGCACCAACTCAGATTTCCATTGGTTGTGGGATTAATATAATCTTCCTTCAAATACATAATATTATACAAGTGGTCCAAATAATTCTCTTTCCCTTCACTATGCACAGGCTCGACATATCGCTGCCCTTCCAGGGGATCAATGGGCACAACCACTCTTATTTCAGAATCTTCAAAAGACAAGATCCTTTTCTTGAATTTTATAATAGTTTGGTTGTTATTTCCCAATCAATCCCTAGAAGCGCATGATAGGGGTTTGTGTCATCGAAAACGTCAATGACCTTGAAGTCAACATATGTCCTTAAGCCTTCGACTTCCACAAGTACTTGGGATAGTCTACCAATTGGTAGAACCTTCGACTGGTTAGCAAGCCTTAGATGAATAGGATACCAATCCAGTCATGGCTTATTCATGCTCTCCCATGTCTGCCTTCTCAATATATTGACATCTGAGCCCAAGTCGAGTATGATATAGTCATATCATATTCTCTTATATGTGCAGTTATTCTCAGTTCTTGGCCTATCTTCAATTTTCTCCCAATATGATTGACTCTTTTTTCAGGTCACAGGTTGTTTGTGGTGTCTTCTATGAGTGCTGTCAATTCTGTGACAACATCTTTATCATGGATTAGTGCTAAACAACTTTTGAAAAATTCCTTGAGCTTACTAACCTTTTTAGTGGGTGGTCATCTGATTAGTTGTTCAAATATTTCAGGCATAGCTCTCACTTGTACAGATGTTGACAGTTGATTGGTATCAACAAAGTCTTATTGCACCTACAAAAATACGTCCTTCTCTTGTTGAACATCCACGGGAGCTTTCTTTTGTGTTGTAGGTCACACCTACAAATGTCCTTGCGGTGTATTTTGGTCTGGTCCTGTCACAGCACCTCCTCGTGTGACTACAACAGGTTGGGTTGTCTTGGTTCGGGAGAAATCATTTGAATATTCGGATTGAGTTTTGGATTCAGATTCTGCACTGAGTTGGGGTTAACGACAATTCTATCTTTCCATTTTGCAATAAGCTGCAGACACTGTTTGACAGTGTGATCAAATGCTTTACAATATGTACAATTTTTTGCAGGACTTTGAAAATCTCGAGAAAAGTGTCCTAGCTGCCCACAATTATAACATACAACTTGGCCTCTTCCTTGACCAAATCCTCCTCCTTGTTATTGTCCTCGACCTCTAAAGTTACCACCCCCCCTTTACAGAGGGTATTGTTGTTGAGGATACTATCTTGGCTGGTATTGTGGTTCAGGATATTGTTGTTGGAACTGCATAGGATGATACTGAGGTTGCACTCATTCAACTTGCATTCGTTCATCATTCTTCATTAAGTAAGTATCCATGATTTTCTCTTGAGGTAGATGAAGTGCTCTGCAGTCCTTTTCATCATGACCTACTGATCTACAAAATGTACAATATAGACTAGTAGGTGCACTTACAATCTTCTGCAAGTACAGACATTCCTTGGACTTGTCACGTCTTGTCTGGCATATTCTACACCAAGGAATTCCTTGGGTTTTTAATGGGTTCGACACGCCTCCTGCGACATAGTTCATTAGTGTTGGGAAATTATCTTTATGGTTTCCATCTATTTTGTACCTTGTACACCATAGTTCCTCCTGAACTTCCTTGCCTCTTTTGATATCCTGGCGCTGCACTGAAAGATTGGCCAACTGCGATTGAATTTGTATCATTCTCGACCCAGTGTCTCCAACGGACGAGGATTCTAACTTCATTGCTATCTCCAGATCCTCTGTCTACGACATGAGTTTTTGTTGCATCAACGACATTCGGATATGTGGAAGCAAGACGTAAATAAACCATTCCTTGTGTTACACATCAGACATTTGGAAACTCACTTTGGCCATTAATGTCTTAAATATCTGGTCAAAATCCCAAACATATTATGTCGATAGGTGCTTGATATCCTTGATCTCAGTGATGCATTGTGATTCGAACTTCAGTTTTTTAAATTCATCAATCAACCCGAGTCGAATCTCATTGAGTGTCTTTGGGAACACTCCCATTGGTACTATAAAAAAATTCATATACCAGTCTAGGGCAGGACCTTGTAGCATTGTTATCATTTGTTCTTTCTTAATGTTCTCATCTTAGATCTATCGTACAATTCAGATGAAGTCACACAGAAACCAGTGTTGTTCTGGGTCTTCCAGCCCATTCCCATTGAATATTGGGAGCTTAATGTCAGTTCCAGCCATTGGATTAATCAGTGTTGTATTGGATGGTGGTACAGTAGGAACAAAATGTGGACTAGTCGGACTTCCTTGCCCGCTATTTACAGCATTAGTACTACTCGTATTTACATAAATACTTGGAGACATGTCTCGTGATCTTACCGCTGGTACTGTCGACGAGTTGTGTACACATTCTTGTTCCAGAGCTTCAGTCGATTCCTCGGACTCTTCATCCCCTTCTGATATTGGTTGATACTCCTCTTCCTCGTCACGTGATCCTTCTTCTAGGTATGATGTAAACTCGTAGCCTTCTTCTTCTTGCTCTGTGCTGCAACTCCCTCATCTGAACAGAATTTTTCGTCTTTTGCCAAACCTGAATCTCCTTCCACTTCTCAAGAAGCTAGGCTCTACTTCAGTTCCACTTTCTCTTGGGAACATCTCACTCCAGGGTTCTGCGAAGACATAGCCACCCAATTTTGTTCAGTCTATCATTCATAGAATGCCTTTTTCATATATAAGCATTTTTATTCACATCTTCAAAGATGAGAGATATCGGTTGCGCGGTCCTTGAAAAAAATTTCTCTCTGCCTAGTTGTATGAGTTTATTGTATCGACATCGAACTCAGTGATATATCCCCCTATGATACTATCTACCCAGAATTCCACAACCCTTGATATAGGGTTATTGATTCTTTTAAGCTGCTCAATCAAGAACAAAGTCCACTCTTTCGGTTCTCCTCCCTGAAAAGTCTTTTGTTGGCTTGCCAACTTAGGCAACCATTCATTCAACACAATGCGGAACTCAGCAAAGAAAATCTCGTGAATGTCTGAATATATGTACTGTTCTAACCACTTCGTCGGCATCCACCAAGATCCTTCACTTCATTTTCGTGCAAACTCTAGCTCTTTAACGTCCACCCAGTTTTGGATCTCTGGTTTCGTAGGTTGCCAGAACATATCCCTTGCCACAACACTGTAAGGTCCCGGTAACAGAACCATTTGTTGGATTTTTTCCCCGCAGCCTAGGTTCATCCCCCTTTTTGGTCAGTGCAATAAAACCCAAGATATTGACCCGACGAAGCAGAGCCCAACCGACAGCACCTATGACACAGATGTCGTCTCACCTGAGATATCTCATTTTTATGGATAACTTCCAGAACCATGTTTCTGCAATTTGTCTGGGAGGGTGTTCAAGTCCTTGGCCTTGCGCCAAGGTTTCCAATGAAGACCAGGAAGGTGGGTTGGTGGTTTGCACATTATATATCAACACTGAATTATGGTTTACCCTTATTTATGCAACCTTACGCCAACACACAATGAACATACATCACAAGCATATTCATTATTGTAATGTGGTGTTCATACATTTATCTGTTTATAACATAATAACCAATCAATCATCAATCACAGTAAATATGCACTTATCTAAGATACTCAACATTCACACATATACATAGCATATAACGTGGAAACCCATTTGGGAAAAAACCACAAGGTGCTCTTCATCTGGCATTGGCATGAGAAAATAGATACACCTTTTGTCTATACATAAAGCTACAGACTATGTTCAAGATCTTCTCTTCTATTTCTACATACTTCTCCTCCCTCTCATGCTCTCTGATCTTCTCTATGTTTATCACTCTACTCTACTCTTACTTAGCGATCCATACACAGCCTGGATCGACTCAACCTTCTCTACCTATCTACGCACTCAGCTGCAGAACCACTACTCGGATGCACTCAGTGATCTAGAGTCATAACCAAAAATATCTACCTCTATTCTAGCTCAAGAATCTTTCCCAAGAGTCTAGACACTTACTCAAAACTATTGTATCAACTAATCATCTCAAAACCCTCTAAACAAGAACTAGCTAACGGGCTAATTAGATAACCATCTTTTAGCTTGGGTTCCTCATTTTATAGCCTTTTTACAGACTCGATATATCTCCCATACATGCCTGTTACAGACTCAATAATGACTCGATACAGACTCTAATAGACTCAGCTTCATTTGCTATCCCAGCCGACTTACTACCTTCATCCAACAAGTTGTCTTTCCTATTCTAGCAAGACATAACCAAAAAGGTGCTATCGGCCTAACTTACAAAAAAGCCTTTACATGTGTGGTTTCCACTAGCTCTAGCCAAGCTTGTACCCACGATCGCTAAAGGCTGCTACTTTCTCAACATCATGCCTTACTGTCACCATCTGGTCGTTACCTTATCTACACGCCTGCTTCTGCGAATATTCTGGCATGTCATCACATCTCTTGCTCTGTCCTTTCATCGTAGCTTACAAAACTGGCGCAGCTTCCTCGTCCCGTGCCTTCACTTTTCCTTCCTCTTGTTCTTCCTTCTTTTGTCCCAGCATCCTTCGCTCTCCTTGGATGTTGTTTCTTATGTCATGGGTCCTTCCTCTTCTTCCTTATACTCTTCTTTCCGTGCTTAGGTAGAATTCTACATGAATTCTTCCCTTCCGTCCCGAGGCCCAACAAGTCCCTCAGGCGATCCATCATTCACCAAAGATTTCTTGCATAAAAAAAGTATAATACATGAATTCTGCCCTTCCGTCCCGAGGCCCAACAAGTCCCTCAGGCGATCCATCATTCACCAAAGCTTTCTTGCATAAAAAAAAGGTATAATACTAGGGTCTTCGTGTCTTTGCAGTGGCTTTCTTCCCGAGATTTCCAACTTACAACTTCCATCAAGGAATCATAATAAGTATATTTACCATCCACATCTGTCATAAACATAAGCATACATGTATTAAGAATCATACTCTTATATATCAAACTATATTGGAAAACATTATCTTCACAAATAAATTCCTATTAAGAACATGAGTTCTACACATAATACTTGGCTTTCAATGGCAATAGCAATAATACTTTTCTTCGTTATGACTCATTCTTACTACCATATCCAAGAATACTATGGAGTTAAAAAGACTATTAGAGTGTCATCATCATAGGGTATGGTCGTATGGGTGCAATTAGTCGAGATAGAGGAGGTTCTGTCGTCAAATCCAGTCCTAGGTGTTGCGCAATGACATCGAGCTTATCATTTACTTATCTACTCAATTTGACAATGTCATCCTAGATCTCGTCCCGTCGAATCAACACCCGTAATGCCTTGGAGGGTGCCTTTGTCGATATACGGGAACGGAAATTCTACCAAGCTTGTCTCCCTTAAGCCAAATAGAGCAACACAAAGCCCATGAACATGTTCTCCAAGCTTAAAACAAGAGGTTGTGGGAGAGGTGCAAACGAAGTCATGGTTTTAATAATATCTGGCGTAAATTTAACTTTTTGGATTGACATATTTAATTAATAAATAAATAATTTCTCGCATAATTAAACAAAAATATAATAGAAATGAGGAATAAAATTACATTTAATTTTAATATTTTAGTCATATATTTATAATTACAATATTTAGTATAATCTTATTAATTTATTTAATTTTAATATTTTAATTACATACTTGTAATTACAATTTACTTATGTGTAATATGGTTTTCTTATAATATTCAATTAAATGCATAAATTTACTCCTAAAAAAAGCATTACATTTTCCATTTTAAGTAGTAAGTAAATGACTTAAGAAATCACTAAACGGTTTATCTTGAAAATGAAAAAAGATTCTAATTACTTTAATGGAATTTATTTATGGAGTAGTTTATTTATTTTAAATTTGGGCTATATAGCCGGTTTTGGTAGAATCTTGTAAATTTTTCTTCATAAAATTTAAATTTGGAAGTGTCCAAATTGTGTTTTTAAATTCATAAATAAATTCAGCACCCTCAAATACTCTTATGACAACTAAATTATACAATTTCCATAACTAATATATTTAATTTTAAGTTTTTTTAAAGATTTCCAACCAAATCCTGAACAAATCATTATTATAAAAAGTTGAAAACCTAAAATATATAGAATACACCTTTATTTGTTGAACCATATACAATATTCTAATTACTTTAAAATAAAGTGATTTATTTATTTTGAACACTCCAATAAAATGTACAATGTAATAAATTTACAATAACAAATTTGATTTTTTTAACTGTATTTTAGTTTTAATTCATTTGAATATTAATTTTATTATTTATTTCTTTTGATTATATGTAATGTCCCAAGTCTGGTGTATAGACCTGAACACTCTAATTCTGTAATAATTTTTTTCTTAAATATTTTTTAAGTTTAAGGGGTCCACACAGAGCCTTCTCGGACTAGCAAAATAATGGTTTCTTCAGGAAGATTTTGCAGAGGACAAGAGTGATCAGTGAGCAGCAAGCAAAGGGATGTCAAACATTGAATTTCCTCTCCCCTAATACATTTATATTTGGTTCCATTTAGGTTTCAGAATCTGTGCCACGGAAACCTACTACCACGCTTCTGGGCAGCCAAATCGTGCAACTAAGGAGAGTAGTTCTGCCTGCTTCAATCAGAGGGGCAGAGGCTTCAAAAAACTTACAGAGGTTTGTTACAGCCTTAGTTTATTATATAAAAGGTATTCAGATAGTTTTCTGAAGTTCTAAAAGGTTATGGGTGTTTTGGGTGAATTTGAGGATTTTTGGCTATTTTGGTCAAGAGAGAGCCTGCGCAGAGGAGGATGAAAATGGGTGGTACAAACCAAACCAAAAATGGTTCTAGAGATTTATATGGGAAGGTGGGTCTGTTACTGATCTACAGGAACTGACAG
Source organism: Pseudotsuga menziesii (assembly GCA_001517045.1). NCBI lineage: Eukaryota > Viridiplantae > Streptophyta > Pinopsida > Pinales > Pinaceae > Pseudotsuga > Pseudotsuga menziesii. Next base: position 268,323 of record LPNX010624747.1, read on the forward strand.
AGCTCAATTTGGGTTAACAGAACCTATTTTGCATCAATTTCAGAAAAACTAGTTATTAGAAACTAGTAATCTAGCTAGGGTCTTAAAAGAACTATTAAATCATCTTAAATCAAATTTTATGAAACTTGAGATTTATAACAGAGATAATTATGAACTCTCTAAACATGAATATTTATTTGAATCCCTTCCCCATCATTAAATATTCATTACAACACACATATTCACACTCAATTCCCCCATACACTGATAAAATAGAGTCTTTTAATGGAACTGAGATAATATCCTTTAGGGTCTGAGATATCTCAACCTGATAATTGTAATTTTCAGAATATACTAACACTACAGAATAGAAATAACATTATTGACTGACCAATACAAGAGGCTTCCAAAATTAAGGGGCAGGAGACCCGAATCTTGACCAGCAAGGGGCTGTGAGCATAGGTGAAGCATGGGCTTCACTGGAGCTCAACCTGAACTTTATGGAGGCTGTAATAAATTCTAGAATAAGCTTCAATGGCTGACATTAGTGCTCCATAAACCTGCAATAGATAGAAAGGGAGATGGAAGAGAAGGGAGGAGGGATTTGGGGATCATCACCCAATGGTCTGAGGCACAACACTCAGAGAGTATCCTCACATAGCATAACCACAATGTAAAATCATCCAAACTAAGTCAATGGGGTCAAATTCACCTTTAATAGAGTGTTGAGTGACCTTCTTAGCAAGTGAGGATCCAAGGTGACCTGTGAGAGCAAGTCAACCCTCAACAAACCCTATCCCTAGCCACATAGGCGCCTCCTTTGGGGAATTTAGCAAGTAGGACCATGTGAAATTATTTCCAAGTTCAAATCCTCCTTCATAATTAGAAACTGCGCCCTCTCTAAGTCAAAAGTTGCTTCTTTTGAGTTATGACACCTTTTTTGCTTTTCCAGACTCATAAGGAAATTGTTCTTTCCTTTGAAAACTTTCCTGCTTTTCTCTGACTGCTTTTCTGAGCTCCATAAGAGACAACTGTGACCTCCTTTGAAAAACTTGCCTGCTTTATCCTTGACTTCTTTTTTCTTGCTTTTTGGTACTTTCCTCTTTGTTTCCTATGACAGCTTTTGTCATAGTGTTTCCTCTTTCCTCCCTTGGCTAGTAGACTTGCCCAATGTGCCCCACCTGACTAGGAAGCTTATTTACACCTCATTAATTAGCAATAATAATTAAAATGGAGAATAAAACTTAGATACATGCCTTAATTAATTATTACAAAATTTCCATAGGGAGCATGATTAATGTCAAATTGAGCCCCTCCTAGGAGTCCAGTATGGTCAACACTTTAATGGCCACTTTGAGGGGACATGACAGTCCTCCCCTCCCAAATCTGCTTGTCCTCAAGCAGAAGCACCACAGAGTGCTGCAAATTTGTCCACCATGTTTCTGCTGCACCACTCTGATCATAGTCATTTCTTTGATGCCACTTCCTTTAGCAAAATTGCCAACCCAGTTAAAGTAATTGAGTAGAATTCCTGGATCCCACTGCCTCCTCTACAAGGACCCAAATTTTTCTGCCACCTTTTGAACTTTGTCATTCCTAAGAATGCCTGGATCCCATGGTTTTATCTGCCTCCTTCCACCCATCAATAAAAACAACAAAATTTTATCATTGTAGAGGAAGAAAATGAGGTTATGAAAATCATACCACCATACTGGGAGCTCATCTCTCCCCATGCCAAACTGAACATTTTTTAAACTCTCCCACCAAACATGGAATTCCTCATATGCTATCTTTGTTCTGGTGCAAGACCTCAACATTATGCTACTTGTTCCACCAAACTGACTCAAGTGGAACTTCCATTCATAGCCATGCATGATGAAGACATCAAATAGATGCCTCTGATGTTTCATGTACACATAGAAAGGTAATGGTGAAATTTTCATACCGCATGGCTAAACCATTAAGTCATCAATGGAATATGTGGGAGCCTCCTGCTCCTCATGTGGCATCAATAGGAAAAATCCCTTCACCCAATTTTCATCCCTATGTGTGCTTGTTGAACTAGGAGAGTGGACTGATTTATAGTAAAACAAACCTCTGCAAAATGTGCCCACCAAAGGTGTGGATGCATCAAACCCATCATGGGCTGGTCCAACAGAAGGGATCTCTTCTAACTCTTCACTGAAAACATGACTCCTTCCATGAGAAAATTCATCCTTTCTCGGGTAATGGGCATGTGCTTAGAACTCATCCTCTGCATCCCAAAATTCCTTAAGCACAAAAAATTTAGAATGCACCTCATGTGCATGTGCATGGGAGGTATCCAATGGCTGCAAATTAAATCTTTGTGGCTTCCCACATGTCAAGACAATGTTAGTCGAAACAAAAAACTTATTGCAGAAATTAAATTCTTTACCTCCCACATTCTTCACTCCAAAGGTGTCTCTATCCACCCAATCAATGGATGAATAAGGAATTTTATTTTCTGATCCATGAGGAATGCTATCATCTCTCTTTCTGGTAGAGAAGAGCACTTCATCCTTCCTCTCCACTTTAATGAGTGATTGGCCTAAATTGTCTTCCTTATACCTTTTCACAAGCACCTGCAAATATGCCCCATCCTTATGGCTGTCCTCCACATGAGGTTCCTCCATTAAACCCAAAACATTTCCTTGCATGCAACATAAAAGGGGTGACACCTTCAAATCCCTTTGAAGTTGATACATCTGCAACTTTGAATCTTGAAGGGATCTCTGTGTGCTCTTCAATAAGTCATTAGTGATCTCTAACTTATTAGTGAGCCTTTCTAATTCTTCTTCTTCCTTCTTGACTGCACAGTGATACATTTTAGCCATTATGAGGAGATGATCTTTGTTAGACAATAGGTTCATATAGTTCTCCTTTATCTTTTCCATGCCTTCTTTCAGTGCTAAGAACTCCTCTAGAAAATATTCTCCTTCCATTTCTCCTCCAGAAGCTTTCCAACAACATCTGGCCACCAAAGCATTGATGTCAACAATGTTTTTCATGGCTTCCCTAAGATTCCTTTTGTCCTCCTTTAATGATCCACTCAAATGGTGTGGCTCACCAAGAATATCCTCCATGAAGGTTTCTTCTTCTAATAGCTGACATATATGCCCGTTTTTCTTGTGGCATGAATCCACCACATAAAACTCATCCTTAACATACCGGCCATCCTTTGAATTTTCTACACACTCACTTCCATGATGTGAAGTGGAGGGTATCTCTAAATGCTGGAATGACATGTGATCTGTATAAAAATTAGAAAGAATACCATGCCTTGGAATTTCAGCTTCATCATGCTGCAAGAGAGTCCAACATTCTGAACTATGTCCCTCCCTTTGCATCAGATTTTTCTCCTTCAAATTTCCTAGTTCACATCCAGCTGGTGGGGGCTTGCCTACCACTTCATTAGGCAATTCAAATGATGAATTCAGATATGATATTTCTTGTTCTTTTGGATCTGATGCAAAATATTCCTTCACCATATTATTACCATTGACAATATCACCCTTCTTTTCACTGATTGTGTGATCACCAACAGGGAAACTGGGAGTGAATTTATCTCCCTCACAAGTGGTCTTCCTTTTGCAGTCCTTAGATGCAAATGAAGAATTTTTATATTTACATGGATCAGATGGTTGCGGGTGTACATGGCTGCTGCAAAAATTAGAACTATCATTATCCATGTACTTAACATTACCATCTTCCTCTACGGATACTATGGTAGCCTGCTCTTCCACCAAAATTTTTGCTTCACACCCAAGCGATGTGGCCTTGTTTTCATCTTCATTATGTGGCTCAAGAGGTGACTGTAAATCTGATTTGTGCACTTCTTTTGGATCTGGTCCAAAAGATGTCTCACCACCCATACATGAGCCAAAACCTTGAGCAGTGATCCAAAAATAACCCACCAAGAAACTTGAAGTGTGTTCCTCTTCAACTTCTTCTCTTATGCAACCACATTGTGGTGATTTGCACTTCACTTCATGCATATTTTCCTCTTCCTCAGTTCTATTATTCTCCAAGAAACTTGAGGCTTTTTCATATTTAGTGGTACTCATGTCACAATATTCTCCGTTTGAAGAAAAACCAAACAAACTCTTAAATCTTGAATATGCAGATGGCTTTGAAGAATCTTCACCTTTGGTTCCTTCTTCTTCTTCTTTTCTCGGAGAGGTGGAACAACTCGGTTCCTCTCTGGATGGCTTGCTGATCTTGAAATAATGCTCATAATCATGCTTGGGACAGAATCCATACTTGAAATAAATATAATCTCTAAAAGAAAGGTTTGCACAAATATTCCTACCCAAAGCTAGGTAGTCCTCGTAGTAGTGAGGCATGTTCTCACATGCTTCAATGATCTCTACCAAGTTTTTCTTAACCATTGGAAAATCAGATCTGATCTCTTCCATGTTTGATTTCCAATATTCTTCATCATCTTCATTTTTTAGTATGCCTCCATCAACATAGAGGATTTCTTCTTCTTCATATATTCTGCAGTATTCTTCATACTGCTCATCATAGTCATCCCCATAGTATGACATGGCTGCAAATTTCTTCAGTGAGAGATTTCTTTCCACAGGATGATCCAAGGAAAGAGCTCTGATATGAATATAATGTCCCAAGTCTAGTGTACAGACCTGAACATTCTAATTCTATAATTTTTTTCTTAAATATTTCGGAAGTTTAAGGGGTCCACACAGAGCCTTCTCGGATTGGCAAAATAATGGTTTCTTCATGAAGATTTTGCAAAGGACAAGAGTGATCAGTGAGCAGCAAGCAAAGGGATGTCAGACATTGAATTTCCTCTCCCTTAACACATTTATATCTGGTGCCATTTAGGTTTCAGAATCTGTGCCGCGGAAACCTACTACCACGCTTCTGGGCAGCCAAACCATGCAACTAAGGAGAGTAGATCTACTTGCTTCAACTAGAGGCTTCGAAAAAATTACAAAGTTTTGTTACAGACTTAATTTATTATATAAAATGTATTTATATAGTTTACTGAAGTTCTGGAAGGTTATGGGTGTTTTGGGTGAATTTGGGGATTTCTGGCTATTTTGGTCAAGAGAGAGCATGCGCAGAGGAGGATGCAAAAGGGTGGTACAAACCAAAACAAAAATGGTTCTGGAGATTGATATGGGAAGGTGGGTCTATTACTGATCTACAGGAACTGACAGAGCTTAATTTGGGTTAACATAACCTATTTTGCATCGATTTCAGTAAAACTCGTTATTAGAAACTAGTAATCTAGCTAGGGTCTTAAAAGAACTATTAAATTATCTTAAATCAAATTTTGTGAAACTTGAGCTTTATAAAAGAGATAATTATGAACTCTATGAACATGAATATTTATTTGAATCCCTTCCCCATCATGAAATATTCATTACAACACACATATTCACTCAATTCCCCAATACATTGATAAAATAAAGTCTTTTAATGGAACTGAGATAATATCCTTCGGGGTATGAGATATATCGACCTGATAAATGTAATTTTCAGAAGATACTAACACTACAGAACATAAATAACATTATTGATTGACCAATACAAGAGGCTTCCAAAATTAAGGGGCAGGAAGCCCGAATCTTGACCAGCAAGGGGCTGTGAGCATAGGTGAAGCATGGGCTTCACTGGAGCTCAACCTGAACTTGATGGAGGTTGTAATAAATTCTAGAATAAGATTCAATGGCTGACATTAGCGCTCCATAAACCTGCAATAGATAGAAAGGGAGATGGAAGAGAAGGGAGGAGGGATTTGGGGATCATCACCTAATGGTCTGAGGCACAACACTCAGAGAGTATGCTAACATAGCATAACCACAATGTCAAATCATCCAAACTGAGTCAATGGGGTCGAATTCACCTTTAATAGAGTGTTGAGTGACCTTCTTAGCAAGTGAGGATCCAAGGTGACTTGTGAGAGCAAGTCAACCCTCAACAAACCCTAACCCTAGCCACATAGGCACCTCCTTTGGGGAATTTAGCAAGTAGGACAATGTGAAATTATTTCCAAGTTCAAATCCTCCTTCATAATTAGAAACTGCGCCCTCTCTAAGTCAAAAGTTGCTTCTTTTGAGTTATGACACCTTTTTTGCTTTTCCAGACTCATAAGGAAACTGTTCTTTCCTTTGAAAACTTTCCTGCTTTTCTCTGACTGCTTTTCTGAGCTCCATAAGAGGAAACCGTGCCCTCCTTTGAAAAACTTGCCTGCTTTATCCTTGACTACTTTTTTCCTACTTTTTGGTACTTTCCTCTTTGTTTCCTATGACAGCTTTTGTCATAGTGTTTCCTCTTTCCTTCCTTGGCCAGTAGACTTGCCCAATGCGCCCCACCTGACTAGGCACCTTATTTACACCTCATTAATTAGCAATAATAATTAAAATGGAGAATAAAACTTAGATACATGCCTGCCTTAATTAATTATTACAAAATTTCCCTAGGGAGCATGATTAATGTCAAATTGAGCCCCCCCAGGAGTCCAGTATGGTCAACACTTTAATGACCACTTTGAGGGGACATGACATTATAGATAAACAATTTTTTAAAATAAAATTTTTAATTACCATTTTAAAATGGTGTGTAAACTTAATTTTTAAAACAAATATTCTCTACATAACTAGTTCTTAAGTTATATGACAAAGACACTTATAGAAATAAAATAAATCACAATGATACTTCTCTATCTCCATAAGCCAACCCAAAGGGAACATGTTGGATGGGTTATATATCGAAACCCTTGGCACACTAGTTAAATTAACAATTTGAAGGCATTTGAAATCAATAGTGGAAAGACCTTGAATGGTTATCCCATGGCCATAGATGACCAACTAGCTGACATTGTCTCTTCTATGAACATAAGTTTCATTGTGTGATAACTATTAGGCTACCCCAAGTGTTTGAGTGTTGTGAGTTGCAAGTAGGAGGCTACGAGGTTAAGTTCTTGGACTAGCTATCTATGTGAATGTTGAGGGACGCACCTCAATGTCCCCGTCGGGTTATGTTTCGTAACATGGTTAACAATTTACCCCATTACCATCCATGAATCATGTGGAAGTACTCAAAGGTTTTCCATGAAGTTGTTCCTTGGAAAAAAAAGTTTCACTAGATGAAAATGTCTTACAAAATAAATATATAAGTTAAATTCTAGAACCCCTAAACATAAATTGTGTCTATAATTTAATCCTTAAAATAGTGAAAAACAAAGTTTGGAAGCTACAAGCCATACATTTTGATCATAAATAAAGAAAATGATGGATTACGATTAGTGATTATTAGTTTTCTAAGGAGGTTTAGTTTTTGCAACAATTGCCAAGGTGAAGTTTAGAAACTATAAATATCATTCCTATTTAGGTTGGTTGGGTAGCAGGAAAGTGATTCTCACACTCCTTATGATCTCTAACCTACTTGCAACCTAGATGGTAAGGCCTACTGTCTCCTTGGTGACACTTCTAACAAGGGCCAAGATAGCCCAAGTGGCTACTATGTCATGGTAAAGAGGGGCCAACTCCAAAACACCAAGCATTGATGTAAATGTTCATTTTCCATGAAGATCATTTTTATTCACATGATAATATTCAAGGATAGATTAGCACATACTAGAGCACTATAAAACTGTGAGAAAGTGTGAGAAAAAGATTTATGATTAAACATGCCATTTTTTCTCATAGAAACTTCTAATTGCCCATTTGGGTAAGTTGTTATGCTATGAGGGGTGTATCTTTGTGATAAAAATCATGCCTCATTTTCTTGTAGTTGAGGATTTGAACCTAGGTCTCC
>LPNX010624747.1:276468-288948 GCA_001517045.1 Pseudotsuga menziesii
ATGAAAGTTATATATTCTTGAAGCTATTTCAGTTTCCTACGTTCCATATTTTCCACCATATTATAATAGGTTGGGTATATACATATAATAATTCCTCTTATTCAACATATTGCTTTTTTTAAAGGTTTCTATTGCAACTAACATGTCATGAGAGGGAATCATCAATTTGTAGCAACCCATCGGTTAGGGATTATTAATGATAAGATAAATAGGTTAAGGATTTTAAATGTTAAGTGATAGGGGTTATATTGGTTTCATGTTATTTTAAGGTTTAGCAACTATAGGAGTTAAATATCAGGGTTAAAGGTTAGGGATTAACCCATTACACATAACTAGATCGTTTAACTCTATGGTTTTTAATAATATGGTAGTATGCTTGAGTTTTCATTAGCAAGTTGTAATTTTCAAGTCTTTTAAGTTGTTGGAGGATTGAAAAAAATTCCACAACATTGCTTCTTGTTGGCATACCATTGAAAAAAAATCGATAACATTAATGCTAGTGGTGATATAATTGAAACAAAATAATTACATTTAAAATAAAAAGTGAAAATTTCAATAGTGCATAACTACTACTCAAGAACAAAATTTAAAAAAAAAATCAATTAAAAAAGTATTTATAAATTATAAAAAAATTACCAACCTCTTAGGTTGGATGCCATTTGGTTGATTGGGGTTGATGGTTGACAATGGAGGATGGTAGGAGTTGGTTTGTAGCTCGGTCAAATGTTTTGGTGTCGAAACAAACACTTGGTCAAGGGTTATACACACACACACACACACATAGAGAGAGAGGGAGAGAGAGAGTTTGCAATGGTTAGGGTCGGTGGTTTCCAAGGTCAGTCCATGGTTTCTGCAAACAAATTCTCTGTTGAGGGATTTGAACCATGTTTTATTTTGTTCTATAAAAAAAAGAGCTTGATCAAGCTTAATAACTTGATTGAGCTCAATAGCTTGATTTAGTGTTTGGTTAAGTTAGCCAAACCCTTGATCGAGTGTTTGGATTTACCATCAAAACTGCTTGATTGAGAGCTTAAAATAAATAAATTAGGTGTCTGCAAAACTCCACTCCCTTTGCCTATCTTACCAAGAATTGTTACATGTCTTCATGGATCAAGAATTGTTACCTGTCTTCATGGATTCACCCCTATATAATTTGTCATCTATTTTTGTACTTTTTGAATGTACTTAGGTGTCTGCAAAACTCCACTCCCTTTGCCTATCTTACCAAGAATTGTTACCTGTCTTCATGGATTCACCCCTATATAATTTGTCATCTATTTTTGTACTTTTTGAATAGAGAATTTTGAGATATTTACTTGAGGTCAATTTTAGGGGCATGTCCTATTTTGGTTGGGGTCCTAAAATTTCTAGAGCTCGTTCAATGCATTAAATGGTTGATTTGGGGGGCAAAGATTTGTAGACATCTTCCCCAATCTCTTGACATTGTTCTACACATCAAGAGTATTCTAATAGAATAAAGATCACCTCAATTGTAATTTGTATGAAGTTATGCATCATGTGAGTTGACCTATGTTGTTGATTACAATGGTATTGAGTGGATGTCAAGTTAACTCCCATTACTCACCCATGTTGAACTAGTCATGTGTGGACTTTCAAGAAGATTATAGAGGGTCCAAAACTCTAATCCTAATCAATAGTTGAGATATGTAATTTAACCAAACCTAAACCATGTTAAACATTGCACTGGTGCTAGGAGATGAGGGGTTTCCATTCTTGTTGTAATGATTAGTGTTCCATAGTTGAGAAAAATCAATAAGTGAGATATTGGAGTAGAACATATAAAGTAGAAGACATTATAGCAACCATGTATGCATGCATAGTCTTATATATTGGAGTAGAACATATAAAGTAGAAGACATTATAGCAACCATGTATGCATGGTACTGGTAACTTCATAGGGAGTTCATTTTTATTCATATGGCATTTTCATATTTAAGAAGGAAACATCAAGGCATTGTCCTCAACTTCTTGGTGAAGTTTCCCAAATTGAATTTCTAAGAGCACATCTTGTGTTGATTATGTAGATGATGTGGCATTTTTTTCTTTAACTTTTTTTATTTGCTAAGCTAATAATATTAAAACGAACAAAACTTATATAGGACACCATATAACAAAGAGTCTATAAAATCAATTGTGATAAACTCTCAATAATATCAAAATGTGATCTTAGTTTTCAATTTTATTTTTATTTTATTTAAAACCTTTATTTCCAAATTAATAATAAAAAGTTATATTTTAATTATATCAAAATGTGATCTTAATTTTCAATTTTGTTTTTTAATTTTATTTTAAACTTCTATTTCCAAATTAAAAAAAATTTCAAAAATTTAATTTATGTTGTTAAATAAACTTAATTTTCAATTTTGTTTTTAGTTTTATTTAAAACTTCTATTTCCAAATTAAAAATTCTTTCAAAAATAATATTTATTATCTCTTTTTAATTTATGTTGTTAAATAAACTTGTAACCATATTGTTGATAATGTTCTTATATTTTTAGTTTTATATTTTTTATTAATTTTTTTTATTTTATTATCTAAAAAAATTATGATTGATTTAAAGATTTTATTGAATCAAATCATACATAAACATGTTAACAAAATAAATTATTAGAATTATAATTTTTTTTTAAATGACATAATAAATTCATGAATCATGTTAACAAAATTATAGAATTTAAAATGATTCAACAAAATTATAGAATTTAAAAAATGGTTGATGATTTAAATATTGGAATTATATAATTTTAAAAAATGACATAAATTCATGCATGTTAACAAAATTATAGAATTAAAAAAATATTAATGATTTAAATATAAAAATTATATATTCTAAAAATGATATAATAAATTTATAAAGCATGATAACAAAAGTATAGAATTAAATTATAGAATTAAAAAAATGCTGATGGTTTAAATATTGAAATGATGGTTAAATATTGAAATGATGGTTTAAATATTGAAAAATGACATAATAAATGATGGTTAAATATTGAAATGATGGTTTAAATATTGAAATGATGGTTTAAAAAATGACATAATAAATTCATAAAGCATGATAACAAAAGTATAGAATTTTATAAAAAATGGTTAATGGTTTAAATATTGGAATTATTTAATTTTAAAAAATATTCAATAAATTTTGTTGAAGTATATATTAAAGTTATAGATTAATTTTATGTCATATAAAATAAAATATATTAAATTAAATTTTAAAAAAATATAATTTATATTATAATAATTTAATATTTTGATTTTAAAATTTCATAAAATATTGAATTTTTGAAATTTAATAAATTAATTCATTTAAATCAATTTTTAGATTCAATAAAAATAAAAAAAAATTCTACATTTGATGAACAATTTAATAATATCGACTAATATAAATTAAAATGAAAAAATCATAATCACTAAATCATTTCTATTTCTAGTATGAACTTTCATTCATAAGTTACTCCAATTATTGTAATTCTCTGGCGCAGCCTTTCCACTACTCCCTCGCCCCATTACAATTTGGGACACATTAAGGCATCAAGATTACGAGATACCGTAACTATATACAATTTTCAACTCCTTCCAACTCTTCTAGCTCAAGGCAGCCGGAAACATCCAGTGATTCAAGCTTTGTTAGGTGCCCCAAATCCCCTATGCTCTTCAACTTCACACAATCTACTGCTCTTAACCGCCGCAAAGATACAAGTGTTTTAACACTCTGGCAGCTCCTGAAGTTCGTTACACTGTTCAATCTTTAGGATTTGAAGCTTTGCAAGACCACCAAGCGCTTCTATATTTATCATTTTATGACAACTACTCAATTCCACTTACGTGAGTGTATTGGGTAATGTTCCAAACTTCACAAGATTACTACATGCCTTCAACATCAAATGCTGAAGGTTGGGACATACACCTTCATCAAATGATACCTTTGATACTTCTGTGTACTCCAGTACTAAGCATTGAAGGGAAGGCATGTACTTCTGAATGGAATAGTCGGACTTCAATGTTCCTGCTATTTTTCTTTGTCCTACAAAGGGTAGTTTGATTGCCGGACAACCAACCACTTCCAACTTTGTCAACTGAATCAGCCGTCCAACCGAAGCCGGCAAACATTGCAATTCGCTGCAATCCTGGAGCCTCAATTCCTTCAAGTTCCTTAAGTCACCCAGCGAAGGCGGCAACGTGTCCAGCGAAGGGCTTTCTATCCACAAAACTTCCAAATTGCTTAGTACTCCTATTGCACTTGGTAATTCTTTCAAATTTGTGCCTCTCAACTTTAGTATTTTCAAAGACCTTTGATGTGCCAGTTTCGAGAGCCATATTTCAATTTTTTCACAATGAGAAACACTTATATGCTCAAGCGTTCTTATATTTCCAGTATATCGCTTGAGCCTTGAGATGATCAAATTAGAGCAACTGGACAAATCAAGTTATTTTAAGTTACTGAAATTCTCGAAAGAGACTGGCAGCCTCTCCAACTTCCCGCACCTGGCAGGTGGTGGAGGTTCGTTAAGCTCTCCAAGGAATCTGGCAGCCTCTCCAACTTATCGCACGCAGACAGGTCTGGCAGCCTCTCCAACTTATCGCACGCAGACAGGTCCAGGTGGTGGAGGTTCGTTAAGCTCCCCAAGGAATCTGGCAGCCTCTCTAACTTATGGCACGCAGACAGGTCCAGGTAGTGGAGGTTCGTTAAGCTCCCCAAAGAATCTGGCAGCCTCTCCAACTTCGTGCACCAAGACAGGTCCAGGTGGTGAAGGTTCGTTAAGCTCCCCAAAGAATCTGGCAGCCTCTCCAACTTCTCGCACCCAGACAGGTCCAGGTGGTGGAGGTTCGTTAAGCTCCCCCAAGAATCTGGCAGCCTCTCCAACTTCTCGCACCCAGACAGGTCCAGGTGGTGGAGGTTCGTTAAGCTCCCCAAAGAATCTGGCAGCCTCTCCAGCCTCTCCAACTTCTCGCACCCAGACAGGTTCAGGTGGTGGAGGTTCGTTAAGCTCCACAAAGAATCTGGCAGCCTCTCCAACCTCCAGCACCCACACAGGTCCAGGTGGTGGAGGTTCGTTAAGCTCCCCAAAGAATCTGGCAGCCTCTCCAACTCGCAGCACCCAGACAGGTCCAGGTAGTGGAGGTTCGTTAAGCTCCCCAAAGAATCTGGCAGCCTCTCCAACTCGCAGCACCCAGACAGGTCCAGGTAGTGGAGGTTAGTTAAGCTCCCCAAAGAATCTGGCAGCCTCTCCAACTCCAACTTCCAGCACCCAGACAGGTCCAGGTGGTGGAGCTTCGTTAAGCTCCCCAAAGAATCTGGCAGCCTCTTCAACTTCCAGCACCTAGACAGGTCCAGGTGGTGGAGGTTCGTTAAGAACCCCAAAGAATCTGGCAGCCTCTCCAACGTCCGGCACATAGACAGGTCCAGGTGGTGAAGGTTCGTTAAGCTCCCCAAAGAATCTGGCAGCCTCTCCAACTTCTTGCACATAGACAGGTGCAGGTGGTGGAGGTTCGTTAAGCTCCCCAAAGAATCTGGTAGCCTCTCCAACTTCCCGCACACGGACAGCTCCAGATGGTGGAGGTTGGTCAAACTACCCAAGGAATCTCGCAGCCTCTTCAACTTCTGGCACCCAGACAGGTCCATGTGGTAGAGGTTCTTTAAGTTACCAAAAGAATTTGGTGCCTGGAAGATTAGTGTTTCTATTGTAAGAACGTATAAATATGGTCTCATGAAGAAAACAGTTAAAACTAGTAGAGACACTCTGGTGGAATATCAGTACAATAACGATATATATATATACACATATGATCTCATGAAGAAAACCGTTACAATAACGATATATATATATATATATATACACACATGATCTCATGAAGAAAACCGTTAGAACTAGTAGAGACACTCTCTGGTGGAATATCAGTATGGACTAACCACTCAAACTTTAACAAGAAATTTAAATTTACCTGCGATTTGCCTTGCCACAATGTTTCCAATACTTTACCCTGCACCTTCAAAACCCTTACATTCCTCATTGGAATCCAGGAAGGCAGGTAAGAGTAGGGACAATCAGTCCAAGAAAGCCATATGAGATTTTGTGGGTGCACCCTCCTCAAAATGCGCTCCAGGAGATATCCTTCAGTACTAAGAAATTGTAACTTCTTCGCACCAACACCCGGAAAACGGTAACATGTACACAGAAGTTCGATCAAGCGGTTCCCGAACAACTTTTCGATCTTCGTTTGGTACAATGACAACATTGATGAGTTTATAATGCTTTTATCAGAGGTATCCCTGTGACTGATATTAATTCCACGAGCTTCTGTAATTACCTGTTCATTTTCAGTAAACGATGCACAATAAAAAAAAATTACACAAATTTCTATAGAAAAAAAATGGAATATTGAAAAATGGTAAGGAGGTTCATTGAAAAAAAAATTATATTTAAACACTTACAGATGATTGTTGGTGCAGCCAATCATCAATGCTCTCTATGGGACGCCAAAGACGGCGCGGTAATTTCTCCTCAGCAATGTCTCTTCCCATGTCTCGGAGGTGATCATGCATATGTATAACATTTTCAGAGTCTACTTCTACGAGGCATTTGCCCTCTAAATTTTTAAAGCCCAATAATCCTTCCAAGCCTGATCCGTCCCAGAATGTTATGGCACTACTCTTCTTTTGTCCTATGAAGAAACATGCAATATCTAAAAAGATTTGCCGTTCCTCCTCACCCAGTGCATCATAACTAATTTTCAATCTCTTTTGGATGTTACTTGGAACTTTTACTTGGTGAAGTCTCACCTCCCAGATAGATTTGTCATTATTTCCACATAGCAGTGCCCCCAATACTTTTAAAGATAAAGGCAGACCGTCACATAGCTGTAGAAACTTATTTACTAGATCTTCAAATCCTTGCAGTGGATAGGGCTGGTAGAAGGCATATGAGCAAAAGAGCTCTCGTGAGTGTTGTATAGAAAGACCTGTTAACTTATAAATGGATAACGGTTCCACTCCTGACCTTTCGAGGACATTTATGTCTCGAGATGTAATTAAAATTATGCTATCCGAACTTAAGACATCTTTAAGTGGTAAAAACGCCTCTAGCTGATCCTCATGATCTATGTCATCTAGAATCAAAAAGACATGAGAAGACTTGAGATACCTTTCAAACATCCCTATACCTTCATTAATGTTGTTTATATGCAGATCAAATCCAGTGAGGCCCTTTAGAAGTTCCCTCTGCAACGAATGTAATGAACTTTTATTAGCAGTTTCTCTTACATCTGATAAAAAGTGCGACTTACCGTAACATGAACGCTTTCTATTGAAAAGCTCAAGTGACAATGTTGTCTTCCCCGCTCCGCCCAAACCGACTATGCCAACCACCTGAACTTTTCCACTTCGCTGCTGCTTTAACACTGTAGTTTCAAAATCTGTCACTTTGTCATTTAGACCAGTGGGATACTTTGCCACATACAACCCTGGTTTCTTACTCATTTCCACCACACGTTCAAGAATCTTGTCTAACATGTGCCCCTCGTCACTATATATTCACAAAAAAGAACCACATAAATTAAATATATATAGTCACAAACAACCAACATAATATAATTGAGACCATAGGCATAACATCGTATACACAGAGACAGACGGAAATGGAGGTCTCACCCATTAAACTTGGCGTCCAGATCAAACCCACTTATGTTTGCAACACTTGAAAGAGCATCTCTCCATTTCTGAATGGTGGCGGTGTCGTATCGTGACTTCATTTGGAGTTGGTTCAAGGCCTGAGCATACACTCCAGTTTTGCTCTGATCTGTCCACCTAACGTCAGCAGGATTTACATGGTAAAATATCGGAATAATTGGAAAGCCAGACTCCTGCATGAGGAGGAGTTCATTTAAACACCATTGTGATTCCGCGTACTTTGGAGAAAAGATGGCAATGTGCACCGAGGCGCTTCGAATAGCCGCTTCTAGTTGCGAAGGAAAATTGAGTCCTTCCTTCAATTCTTGTTGATCTAAAAAGGGTCTTAATCCGCGGGAAAGAAGTCCACGGTAGAGATGACTAGCAAATGTCTTCTTGACTTCTCCACGATGGTTGATAAACACATCGTAGAGAATATTGCTGCAGCTGTTGTTGGGATAATTGGGATCGTCAGAGGTGGAGGAGGAGGAAGAAGCGCCAACCGAAGTTGCAGGAGGAGAAATCTGATTTTCCATTTCAATTTCAGAGTGGGGTTGGAGTAACGAGGATGCCATTGCCACTGGTGGTTATACAAACTGAAAGAAAAAGATAAACTCAGTGCAGAGAGAAGAGATGGATGCTATGGATGATCGATGCAGAAAGAAGAAAAGTTTCAGGGGAGCGATTCCTAACCCTCTGGCAACAAAGTCGGTAGAGTAAAAGATTCTTAACCCTCTGGCAACAAGAGCGTATGGGGAGCAGGTGTAATGTCCGGGGCTCCACACGGCAGAAGAACAGCGTCAATATTATCTCTTTGCGTGTGGGGTCCGCACGGCCCGTATGGGACATGCCCCACTGAAAAGGACATGACATCCAAAGGTGCATGAAGAAGATGCTCTGCGCACTGACAGCACAGAAAAAGGATGAACCCGACAAAATGGACGGCTGGAAAGCACAGCTGTTCAAAAGACCTCGATAATCACCCACCGACCTCGAGAATCAATAGCATGTTCTCCACTTTTATCGTATTCACACTGACAAAGTCTCACCTTTTAATAGACGTAATCAATGCACATATTAAATATTAAACCAAAGCTATGAGGTAGCAATGTCCTGTGGCTTGTTAACCAGTTGTTTTTTAATTTGTTAACCTATTAAATATTAAACCAGAACTAGGGGGAGTAATGCCATGCGGTATTGTTTTTTATTTGAAAGGAATATATCTATGCAACTAAGATTATGAATTTGAAACTTGTTTTTATACCTTTCTCAGCAGGTACATTGTAATCGATTGCAAGTCAAACTCTTTTGACTTTGTATTAGTTGCGCTCTATCAAAAAAAATTAAAATCTGTTTTGTAAAGTATAACTTAGGGATTTGTAAAATATTTTTTTTAATTTTGTTAAAAAACTATTTTGTAAACAACTTATTGGTGGATAGAAGATGATGTAAACTTTGGAATTTGGTATCTGGATTTGAGTTGACATGTGGCAACATGACATCATAATAATAAAATTAAAAAAATAAAAATTATATCCCATTGCCATCTGTTATAGCAAGTGGTACCATCGGAGCCAGCTGTTCTGGTTTTTTTCAGACCTCGAGTCATGAGACGAGGGTGCATTAGCTTGGAAATGTCATCCACAACAACTAAATCGGAGTCGAGGTAAATGATTCTCCCGAGTCAAAGTGATATAATATGAAGAGCAAGTATGGAAAAGTCGCCTAAAGCGTAGCCTTGAGATCACGTTGGCGCTCGGACACCATGAAATGGAAGACTACATTCTCGGGACAAGCAGCATGCAGGAGAATCAATAGAATTCCGACGACCAGTCCTCTCAGATAAGCAGCGTCCAGCGTCATGGCTATATGCACGGTCGTGCTATCACATAGCTCTGTATCATCATCTTCTTCTTCTTGAAGTTGAGAATAGCCTGATCTCCACGACGAAGGTGTCGAGACGATGCATTCTTTACCATTTCGAAACGCCGAAGCTTCTTGGAAACCCGGCAAGGTCGACGATCGACGTGGTATATGCAGCCGGTCTAGCAGAACGCTGGGAAGCTTGGCGAAACCAGGATCGTCTCTCGCATAATTATTCAATTTAAAGTTAAATTTCATGTCCCGGATGATTCTAGCGGCCACCACGCCAGTCATGCTCAGCTGGATCGAAACCAGAATGCTTGCAAATAGAAAGAAAGAAAACGTTCTAGTCCTTCGAATTAGCATCTTTTCCATTAAAACGCAGTTCAGAGGCTTCTATCGGCAAGCCCTAGATGTGTGTCTAGACTCTATATAACCTGGAGGCACCAATGCTCCGTGCGGCTAGACATAGCCAGTCTTGAGGGCAAAGAAACGGTCAGCATTCGGGATTCAAGATATTCAGGACTACATTAATAAATATCAATTTGACAGAACACCAAAGAAGACAAAGATCCAACTCGTAAACTGTGGTTGAATCCGCTTGCCTGGCCTCGATATGAATGGCAGAGGACAATTGTGCACAAGAACAAGACGTAGGAATGCCAGGACAAACGCAGATTGCACATCAAGTTACTGTAACCACAAAGTCCACAATGCTTGGGAAGTAGTGGTTGTTAGGTCCGCATTGCGACTAAACTAAATCTTATCATAGTTTTGCGTACAATGCAAAGGAAAGGAATGGAAAGCCAAGCATCACCGTCAACCAGTGAGCAGAGCAGAATTAGCGCGACAGAAATTCCTCTGCAAGCCAAGCAAATTAAGTGTACTTATCAATCTTTCGTTCGATCTTTCCTACTACATGAAATCAAAACAACCTAATAACTTAGAGCCTAACTTAAAGCCATGATTCCTAAGGAACCGGTAAAGCTGTGAGAAGGATGTATCAACAATCACATAGAACTTTATGCAGCATTTCTAACAATATACACAGAATTCCTACAATATACAACAACATTATCCATCTTTCTACATGAAATTAAAACCACCAGGTGAAACTTCTACACACTGAGGTGTATCATACATGGTTAGCACGTGATCATCATCTTCCTCGACGAAACCATTGTTAAGGATCTTGACTGCTTCTCTATAGACCTGTGTGTTTTCATGAATTTGTAATGCCTCAATATTATCAAAGCCACCAGCGTCCTCAATTATGCTCACATATACATTAACTTCAGAGATACCTTCATTCTTTTCAGTCTCGTCAGCTCTTAGTATTTTTTCTAGACCGTGAAGGCAGACTGTTATAGTCCTTGAATCCTGGCAGGTTAGAAGATCACAAAGTGGCTTGACGCAACCCTGAATCGCAAGGTATCTGTAATAGAAAAGGGCTCATGTTATCGACCTTAAGACGATGGATGCAGAAAATTACACACGCGAAGAAATTAGAAAAGTTTCGTACTTTATCTGTTCCTTGCTTGCAGAAGCAATTGCATTTGAAACCGCCCACGCTACGTCTCTCTTTATATTGAATTCAGCATTTGCTAGCAGAGATAAAAGTGGGGGAAATATATTTGCATTGATCATAGCCTGCAATGAAAATGAGTGCAGTCCATTAAAAAAAAAGCGTGAGTTATGTTACACTGGAAATATGACAGTGGTAGCGAGTAACACTATAAATCCAAAACGACTCCCACCTGAAGTTGCTCTGTTGTTCCTGCAGTAACATTGGAGATTATCCAGCATGTATGTCCTAATACGGTTTTCTTTGTCCTCTTATTTGTGAGAAGATCCAAAAGGCGAGGGAGAACCTTATTGTCAATAACAACCTGCACACAACAAAATATAAGATAAACAATAAAGTAAATTGTGTTTGAACCTTATTGTCAATACCAACCTGCACACAATAAACAATAAAGTAAATCCACTGTGTTTGAATTTGGACTCTTTGTATTATGTCAGACAGTTTATCACAGCCGAAAATGCATTCAACAGATGCAAAATAACAAATGTATTGTATAATTATTTGGAAGAAGTGTGAAAAATGTTTGAAGTAACAGCTGAGTTTGCACATCATCGCCAGTGACAAGATTGCCCACTGCCTTTAAAGCAGGAGTAACAACAAATGGTGAAGAATGCCTGCGAACAGTTCATTTCGATTAATCCACTAAGTACCTTATGTATAAAATTATAGTGACGCTGGAATTTAAAAATTAACATAAACTGAACTTAACACCAAATTTAAATTAACCATGAAACTATATGTATTAAGTTACTTATAACTACTAAGTGCTTATATTTATTGAGTTATATATAAATACCAAGAGTGCTTATATTTATGTGCGTATCATGATACTCATGACAGAAGCTCCACCAACTTTGGGCAAATGCCAGCGTCAATTATTCCTTGAATATTCTCATTGGGGCCATCAGAAATATATGATAGAGCCCAGCATGCGGATGCCAATACTTCCTCTTCTTCTATATGGAGAAGCCACTCCAGGGTAGGCAATGCATATTTCACCTGAAATGGATAAGCAAAAGGCAGAAACTCTTGATGCTATTAAATTCTAACTCTGATCATAGATTTCCATGTTCAACTTTGTAAGACATGGAGTACTACAACATGCACAGATTTCCCACCCAGCGAAACACACTTGAAAATTTACCATACAATTAAAAGTTATTAAACGCCCAATCATTGTAAAAAATAGTCAAATCTACCAATCACAAAGAGCTAGAGCTAGATAATAAAATGGATTATGCTTACCTAATGAAATTGAGGTTGGGGTTTCCCACTAGAAAAGTTTGAGAGAGTCCATGCAGCTGTTCTGATCATTGAAATTGTTACATTCTTCTGAAACTAGGCAAGC
>LPNX010624747.1:290208-309372 GCA_001517045.1 Pseudotsuga menziesii
TTTACACTTGCTTTTAGGGGGACAATAGCCTTATAAAAATGAAAGATCTTTTAAAGTAAAGTGTGGAGTGTTCTCAATCATACTTTTTAAAAGTTAAAACTTACACTATTTGCAATTAAGGCCTTTATTTGCAATTAAGGCATTTTAAATAGGAAAAGGTAAGTAAGACGATGGAAAGATTCAAGCCTAAGGGTAAAGGAGAAGGGATTTTGGACAATAGAAAGAATCAAGGGTAAGGGACAATGGTAAAGGAGAAAATGGGAGATGTGGCTATTAGTAACAAAACTAATCTTGAAATTAGTCTTCTTGTAAGTAAGGAGATCAAGAGGATGGACTTACATGGGTTAACATATGATGACTCAAAGCATATTGAGAGAGATAATAAAATTAATACTGAAAATATCATCGAATTCCCAAACAATTTCTCCACTCTTTTTCACATGTGTTAATGTGCTTGAATGGGTCTTGGCCTTAGACATAATTTTGAATTTATGCTTGTGTTGTAAATTTCCTTCCTCCAAACCTTTGAAAAAAGTAAGGACGTTGAAGCGGTTGTCCAAGTTTGTAGACATGATTTATATGAGTATCCCACCATCAAGTCGCTTGACTAGTAAAGGTTTTGACTAAGCTCTGAATTTATCCTTGTTCACCCACTGTTCCTAGAGACTTTCTCAACATGTGTCGATGGTGCCTCACATTCTTTGTATCTGAGGAGTGGAAGGTTAGTCGACTCAGATTTCATCGGGACTAAGGATCCGAGGGGTATTCCCGCCTTAATTTATTCTCAAATATTTTTGGGATTACTATAATTAAAAAGAATTCCAATACTGGTCGGCGAGATATGACTTTGACTTCCCAACATTCTCTTGCATGTGCTTCATAATTTTCAATTCGATAATCGTAAATTTTAGAGTCAGAGTTTTTTTTTTTTACTGAAATAGGTAAGCCAAAATGTATTTCTTCGTATTTTTTTGGTTCAACTAAGTATTCATTATCTTGCATGACTTGGTCCAAATGACTTATGTCATGTTGTTTTCATCAGATACTACCCAAGGTTTTCCAAGGGATGGATGATAGGTATGATAACCTATTTCCATTCACCATTCAATTTTATTCTACTTGTTCTAATGAAATATAAGCTTTCATTTTTCTCCCCCATGGTCAAACGACTAGTGCAGGGAAGCAATTGGATCCTTCTTTTGCGTCAATGAATTCAAAGTCGACTTGAGTGTCAATACCCATAATTACGGCATTAAAAGTTTTCCATACTCCAATGGGTTCGACCAAGCCTTATTCAACCATCTTAAGATAGATACCTGAATCAGATAGTCGACGCCTTCCTAAACTTTCCAAAGTATATCAAGTCATTATGTTAGCTTAGGAACCAAAGTCGAGGATGACTTATGAGATGTAATATCCTTCAACTTCAACCAGAGGGTCGATGTTGACTTTATCTTTTTTATTTAAGCTATATATATTTTTTCAACTTTTTCATTTGCTATGATGTTTCTTATCATATTCATTAAGTCAATTACTCATGGAATAACGTCTTCTTCTCCAATCAATGTTTTGTTTTGAGACTCTCTAGTGTCTTTTTGAGATGCAAATTCTTCAAATATTTTTGTTGCATTATTAAACATTTAACTTTGCTCGAGCGACTTAGGACAATTATCTTCTTTCCTTTGGAGTTTTGTGATGTGGGGGTTGTCACTTCTAATCTTCGTGCCTTGTCTCATGATTATGTGCAATTTTTTAGAATTCAAGGATTCATGCTTAGGAACACTAGACAATACATTAACTTCGTTTTATTATTAATATTTTCGTGCATGATAGGGAATTCTCTATATTATGCTCCCCCACCCCACATTTTGTAAAAAACTTGAGGTTTGTCTTGTCTTTCCAAGGATAGTCGGGACTCAAGTGTTCTTCATTGAATCAAATAAGGCAATGTGTTTTTCCTCGAACTTCATATGATGTGTTTATGTACTTACTTATTGTCAGTGAGTTTATACCAGGACAATCATACTTCTTCTATGGAATCTTTGTCGATAGGTTGGATCTTCGGTGGGCTACATTCTTCAATCAATAATGTTTCTAGCATGGGGGTACCTCTATTCGGAAAATAATAAATTAAAACTGTTTAGTCCAAACATTGGTGTAAAATTTATTCGGTTACAATGAAGTTGTCTTTGTAGTGTCAATCGATCTAAGATCTGTCCACAGTTGTCTAACCGAATCCATATTGTGCTTTGCCTAGTCTAATTCCCATGTTGCACTTGATGACCTGTCTTAAAGTTGGGCCATGTCTTAGAAGGATTGGGATCGTATCGACAAGAGTTGTAGGTTCAGGAATGACAATATGCAATTTCAAAGTTTCCTCCATCGGTAAAATTCCTCTGATAGATGTCTCATCCTCTCTCTCATCTAGTCAACTTTTTGTCAACACAAGTGAGACTTTTGGCTACTTGATATTTTCAATCACCTTCCCCATATTCCCCTATTCGAAGGGGGATTAAATTTTCCCTCAACTCTTCTTGTCTTTTCTGTCACTTTCCCTTTCAAGCTTTATAATATCAACAATCTGCTTATGACTACCCATCAATTTTCATCGAGTTGAACTTGGTTCCTTACTAGGATTCATACCATTCTTATTATGTCTACTAGCATAATTTATAGATTCATTAACACATGGTTGTGACCCACTCATTACTGACCCAACTCTTACTGAACGATGAAAGTGGGTTTAAAAATGAGATTCATTTACTGAGAAAATATTCCCACTTGTGTTTGCGAATGACTCACTCCCAGTATTTTTTCTTTTTCTCCCAATTTAAATGGGAAACGAGGCCCAACAAAGGTTGAGGATTGACTATGTGATCCACTCTTTTTTCGATTAGAAACTTATACAACAAAGTCAGAATTGTACATAAAAAAATTATAGTGGAATTCATTATAGAATCTACTTCAGATTCCATGAAAATAAATCTTTTTCTTCAATATCTTTCCATTCACAGTAGTTGTCACATATATGTTCTATCCACTCATATAAATTCATCTACCCACCCATGGTTATTGAGCTTATGCATTAACAATATTTCATTCGAGGAGCCTACTTTCTCATGAACACTATCCAAGAACTTTTTTATTTTACATGGGACAAATTCAATGAATTGTATATTAGATTCAGTGAAGAACATTTCTCTGGTCTGTGCTATTTCCAAATTGTTCCTTTTGACAAAGTTTTGAATGTAGTTCGTGATATTCTAATTCCACCACTCTCTAATTTTTTCCTCACTCACCGTATATGTACACATGATCATTTCATGTCTCGGTTTAGTAATACCAATAATGGAACCAATGTTGTAATATATGGGATTACATGAGGTACTTACTAGTAGGACAACATACATATAACAAGTACAAGATCAAACATACATAAAGAGAGCAAGAAAGTGAGTAAGTAATGGAGATAATAAAAATAAGTATCGTTATTATAACATCATTTATACAATACAAAAAGGAGGATTAATCATCTTATTTTACATCTGACTCACCAAATTTTTTATATGGGTTATACAAGTAGTTAGACAGTCGTAGATGCATAATTTTCTGGTAGTCGGCCTAACTGACTCATCTAGATCAAGCTGATTAGTCGATGGTCGATTTGGAGAACCTAGTCGATGCAGTCAACTAGGCTCAACCAACAACATGTTTTATAAAATCTTGAATTACACATAGTAGGGAATGGATAAAATTCTAGTAACACCGATTCTTTTAAAGTAAGTTCTCTACCCCCCAAAAAGTGTCCTTTATACCTCAAGTGTCAAGCTTCTAAGTATATCGTGTAGGGCATTTTGGGCCCTCGTTGAGTCATAGGATGAGTTGAACCACTTTGTCATTATTGAACCATTCTTGCCATACCTTTCTATTTCAATCGAGTACCATTAAAGATTAGGAAAATTAGGACCTTTCCTCCTCATATTTCCTAGAAAAAAAGCGTTTCCCATGATATTCTCCTTTCCCTTCTTGTATATGATCTCATGATATTAACATAACATCTTAGTGACCCATGTTTGTTTCTCCAGTGATAACAATCATTGTTCTATAAACTAGTTCAAGCTATGATGGGTTGCCTTCATTTCGAGACACCTGCTAGTGATATACGAGTGCTATGTATTAGTGACACGAAGCTTGGTCATCGTTTCTATTTCACAAGTGGGATTTCTCATTTCAATCAACCAATTTTTTAACTAGTGAACACCAATGGGTGTTTATTTTTCATCAACACTACCCCAAGACCTTTTTTAGACGCATCATATTCTAGATGGGTAGTCTTAGTGAAATTGGGTATTATTAAGATTACAGTAATAAACATGGCTTCCTTTAAGGCATGAAAATCCCACTTTGATACATCATTTCACACAAAGGAATCCTTCTTAAGCAAGGTGGTTAATGGGGTTGCAATTTATCCATAATTTTTCACAAACTTTTGGTAGTAGGTTGTAAGTCCTGAGAAACCAAGTAATAGTTTATGATTCATAGGGCATGTTGAATCTTTTATAGCTTCAATTTTCTTGGAATATATTGGAACCCTTTGCCTATTAATGACGTGACTAGGTATTCCACTTTAAAAGTGCCAAAAAGACATTTGGAACATTTGTGGAACAAGTGAGTTGTAGGAATTTATCAACATGTTCCAAATTTACCTCCTAATTATCTCTATAAATCAAAATATCATCAAAGAAAACCATCACAAAGTTGCAAAAAAAAGTTAAAAATATTGCTCACGAGGCTTTGAAAATTGGAAGAAGCATTGCAAAGAGAAAAAAAAATGCATTGACCAAACACTCATATTGTCCTTCATGTGTGTGGAAGGTAGTTTTAAGAATCTCTGCGTCATTCATTTGAATTTGGTGATACTAAGAGAGAACCTGTCCAATTTAGTGAAGAATTGGGCCCATGAAGCTCATCCTAGAGGTATAGTACTAGGATAAGTTTCCTTCGAGCTCGTCGCCCTCGTTCCATGTGTTGATCAAATGGAAGAAATTGAAGCTTGGAACATGGCGATGGATTGGCCACACATCACTTAAACCTTTACATGTGGTTTTCAATACTAGTAGCGAAGATTGTTGAGAAGGTTCAAATGACAAATTGTATATAAAGGTGTTGCTTCTTAGAACGCCTTTGGCGTAACCAACGTATTTCAGAGTGGAAAGGAAACCAACATTCATTTAAGTTTAGAGTCGCTGAGGTATTCTCTAATAAAATAGAATTTTTTTAGCCGTCTTTAATGATAATTTTTTTGGAAATTTAAAACTTCACAAAAAGATAATTAACATAAATAAATTAATTAGAAGATTAAAACTTGTCATTGGTAAGTGGAAAGAGAATCAAGGGAAGAATAACTTTTCAAAAGTATATCTAACAACCTACAAGTGCGATATACTAATAACTTGCCACTCAATACAATATAAGCTGATAAACAACCTTATCATACAGGTTTTAAATAACATATGTTTTTAACCATTAAACTCACTTAAATTCTTTAAACTCACTTAAATACTCCTTTGAATATATTTTTTAATAAAATGCTTCCCCTCTCGGCCTTTTGTGTCCATCGTGTCTCTTGAGGCCCACTACTAGGCTTTTTGGGATGTCCGTGGGATGAAGTCGGCCTTCCTTTGAGGCTGACAACTAGGGCCCTTTCAGATGCCGTTCTCTCTGTCTTTTCAACGACCCAGAGCTGGTCGTCGGGGCACATGTTCTGGGAGGCTCATTTGCTGTTAAACATGATGGTCCCTCTAGGTTCAGTCAATCTTTCAATGTTATTTTATTTTATTTTAAATGTTTTCAATGGGCTTTAGAATGTTTAAACTTTTTTCCACCGTTGAAAGATATCAGACGTTTCTAGAGTCTTTAACTAAACAATTTCTCCATGCGAATAGTGATCCCTGCATTATCATCAGATCGACGACGTTTGTTTTTCATCAAAACTTTTGGGAGACTTTTTCGGCATTCGATTGTCTGGAAGCACGAGGCGAGATATTTTCAGGTATTAAGAAAATTCGTTGCGTTCCAGCTGCCGAGTGAAGGGTCGTGACAATGAACAGTTCGAATAGTCAATTGACAACGTATGGATCACTTCACTTCTAGATGTTAGAATTGTTGTTCTCGGACTCGCTTCCATACGTTCATAATTTCCTGGAAAAGTCACGACACCGATCTGTACGCACACGCCAACGAGACCAACACCTACTCCCCACGAGAATTGACCAGCTGTGTCTCAATGTATCGTTCTCGAATCTCGGGGATTCTGTGCCTAAACTTTCACAACGACTTTCAGAGTCTCGTAATGACTTTCAACCGGGGTTTTACTCTAGATTTAAGCTGTCGAAGTAAAATATCGCAACTGGATCGAACTGGGAAGCGATAAATCCGGTGTCATCCCTGATTCCCTTGACAAATCTTTGTGAATTTCCATATGTATTCTGATGCAATGAAACAAGCCATATCTCATAATTGTGTTTGTGTTCATTGTCAATTAAAAATGAAATGACTATATTGAGTCAAAACGCTGTTGCTTGACCTATATTTTGTAGATGACGTCATGGTGAAACCTAAATAAGGCGCTCCATGACCTCATCATGTCTAAGTGGACCCCATTTCTCTCTCATTTTTTTTCTGTTCTCTCGTGGGATTCTAGAGATGTATTCGGATAGGTTGATTACGTACAAGTTTACAAAAGCAAACCATATTTAAACGAGTTTTCATGGCGTTCATGGGTGATATAAGTTGGGATTCACTGCTCAGATTTGCAGCAGTTTTTAGTTAGTGACTTCTTTCTATTCTTCTTATGGTTTAGGGTTCATTTATCATGAGGGCTCTCCTTCGTATAACTCGACTTCATTTTCACTTTCTTCTAAGTGGACTTAATTATTATTTGGACGACATTTTTCCCATTATATGTTCTTTCTTTTCTATAAAATTCTGGTTTTCCTTTTACCTCTATCTTTATCATTTGCACCATTCACTTTTGGAGGTGCACGTTTGGGGACATGGAGAATGTTGTTATTAAGTGGATCGGGAAATGTTGTTATTGGAGTGTTGGTTAGCTTATAAATGTTTTTATGATGAGGGGGTGCTTCCAATTTTTTTGGGGGGGGGAAATAATGCAGCTACCTTTTGCTATTTCCACTCTTTGGTGAGTGATAACTTCCACTATTTATTTTCCATTCCCTACTAAGCTAAGTGGCCCTTTGCTAGGGTGGCTATGGGTTTGATGATATTATTTTTGGAAGTTTGTTGTTGATGAGTTGGGGATATTTTGGGGATATTTTGCGTTTGGACAAAGGCCTTATAGAACCTTCTAAGAGCCCTTGGGCATGTCGAGCATTTGTTGTCAATAAACACTCTGAGATAAAAACGGGAAAACCCAGATTGGTTGTGAATTTTAAACTCTTGAACAAGATCCTTGAACTAGTCCGTTACCCTCTGCCTGATAAATCTAGTTTGTTGCAAAGAATAGCAGGATGCACCATTTTTAGCAAGTTTGACCTAAAGTCTGGTTTTTACCAGATTGGAATTGAAGCAAAAGACAAGTACAAAACTACCTTTGTTGTTCCTCATGGGCAGTATCAGTGGAAGGTCCTTCCATTCGGCATTAACAATGCACCATCAGAATTCCAGAAAAGAATGGAAGATATCTTCAGAGAAAAGAAATGGCCATTAGTGTACATACATGATATTCTTATTTGTTCCAACAATTTGCAAGAACATTTGAAACATCTTCAAGAATTTTATTCTTTGGTTTTCAAACATGGATTGGATTTGTCAAAATCGAAAATGGAAATTGGTAAAAAGGACATTGAATTTTTAGGATATAAAATAAGTAAAGGACAGGTGATCCTTCAAGAACATGTCCTGAAGGTTTTTGCTAACTTTCCTGATCAGATCTTAGAAAAGGTTCAATTCCAGAGATTCTTGGTAATCCTAAATTATATTAGGCCATTCTACAAAGGACAGGCATATGACATTCATCTGCTGCAGTAACGATTGAAGAAAAATCCCCCAAGATGGAATAAATATATGATGGATGTAATGAAGCAAATCAAAGAAAAAGTAAAACAACTTCCTCCACTCTCACTACCACAAGGCACGGGTCAAATGGTGATTGAAACAGATGCCTCCAATTAAGCTTGGGGAGGTATTCTCATAGAAAAACATGGTGATCAAGAAGAAATCTACGGCTATGCTTCAGGAGCATTCAAAAATGTAGAAATCAATTATCTGTCAAGTCACAAGGAAATCCTTGTAGTAAAAAAGACTATAAACCATTTCAAGCTTTATCTAAAACCTGTCAAGTTCATTATTAGAACAAATATAAAAATAATGCCTGGTATATTCAAGAATGAAAATATTATGGCACAAAATAGTTCTAGGATTCTAAAATGGTTTCTTTGGTTGCAAAACTTTGATTTTGAAATTGTATATAAACCAGGATATTTGAATTGTGTTGCTGATATGCTAACTAGAGAATAATTACACGAGAAACCTAGCCTGAACATGTTTGTCTATGGAGCATCCAGCTCGTCAAACAAAAAATCTAAGCTTTGAATCTTCAATGATCTGTTGTTAGAGGAAGAAAGAGAATGTTTTTTGAATTGCGCTACCGAAAAGGAAGCAAACAAGTATCTTTCCCTCTCCTTGATCCAACAAGTAAATGCCTCTCCTCTGAAAATACAAATACTTGAGAGATGGGAAAAACAAGCCTTTAAAGGCTTAGAAAATGCCATGCACCAGCTTTAGCAGCTTAATCATGTTTGGGTTGATACAGCTTATACAGATGGACGAGAATTGTATTATGTGGATATTGGTCCAAGATTTTTAACATGGAATAGTTATAACCTCATATTGCAGTTCTGCAAAGAACAGGGAGAAATAATAATTTGTGGAGATCCTTCAACACTGGTGCAACAACAATGGTCCGGATGGACATAAGTTTTCCTTGATAAATTATGTCCAAGAAAAGATTGGGTTCAATGACGTGCAAATTTCATCCTACACCTTCAAGCAGACATGATCGTAGCACACCACAATCATATGTGGTTTAAATTTAAACTGTGACATCTTGGAGGAGCTTACTCTGCTCTTGAACCCCCTATTTTCACTTGGCAGAAATTCAGAAGAATGGACAAAAATGGTCACCTCTTAGATCATAAAATTCATACAAGAAGAATTCCTTTAAACCTTAAAGTTGAATCCATTTTCAAGGAGAAATCTGTTGTATTCCTAATGAAGTCATGATCAGATCCGATGTGGAACAGTGTTTCTCAAATTGATTATTTCTAGATACCGAATTTGGTTTAGATAATGACTCTGACTCTGATAGATTCGTTGGTTGTACATGTGGGGAAAACCCATATATTTGTAATCATGACAATGAATAATGGAAAGCATCGTAGGCCGCTAACCGTAGCTCCACTTTGTAAAAAGTCCAGTTTAGTTGTCAGTCTGTAGATTCTTTCACATGGCTTGGGTGACTTACCCAATAAAAGGTGTGATTTGATCCACTGCCATGAGATCCGAATCAAGTCTTTTTATCGATAGGTGTAAGTTTCGGGTCACCGGTTTACCAGCTAAATATGTATAAATAAGGTTCTCCTCCCCTCATTTGGGCACTGAGTATTTTTTAGTCTAGTAAGCTTTCTGCATTTTCTCTATGTGTCAAGCACTGTGTATGCTCTCCCTTTGCACCTTGAGCGATCAGCTAGGATCAAAATCAGTGATCTCACTTGTAATGACTCTATAAAACCAGGAGCGTATGCTCTCTCTCTACACTTAGTGTGATCAGCTGGGATCAGAAACTCTGGTTAGTGTAAGTTTGCGCTTGTGATGATCTTTGCCCTCCGAAGATGAACAAGTTTTTGAGTCTGTATTAAGAAGCTGCATTTTCTGAAGTCTTTCTCTCTCATCAGTTGTGTTCGCGTTCGATCTTGGTGTCTCTTGGTATTAGAGACAGCGCGACATTTGTATCGTCTACTTTTACTTGTAAGTTTCAGAAGCTCTTATAATCAAATTCCAGTATGATATTCGAGAAATCTTTCTATGTCTAAAGCAATCTGGGAACAGAGTTCATTTATTTCTATAAAAGTATCCATGTGGAATAGTTGTGATATCCGAGTCCGTTTCAAATTTTTATGGATATAGTCTTAGTTACAGACGTTGTAACTCCACTAGTGTTGTCTCTTGCGAGACATGTAGGATATCCTTAAGCCCCAAACTATTTCTTTACTGCCCAATTCTGGTAAGTGTTCCATGGATCCTTCAATGGACTCTGTAGGGCTTACATCCCTGAACTGTCAATCTACAGATCAAACTACTGTTTCTTTGACTGAAAGAAAATCTTCCTTTCGGAGCTTTGGAGCTTCATCATCCATAATAACCATTGTTGATACAATACCTTCTCCTGACTGGAAATTGCCCGAGATATTACCTTCTGAGGTTTATAAAATGAAATGGTGGCAGTATAAATCCTGCACACAAATTAAAATCAGTTCTTTGGACATCACCTTCACTGACCAGGAAGAGCCCATTCACATTAATTTAATTGACAAAGACCAAATTAACTGGGCAAAAACAAAAGGTTACAAATATGCACATCTAGGCGCTGTCAAATTAGGACTTGGTCCATTATTACGACCCTATATGAATGTTTCTTCCTTGTGTTGTGTTTTGGATACCCGCCACTTAGATTTTGCTGATGCTTTAATTGGAGGTTTTGAAGGCCCCTTGCCGCAGTGGCCCATTTTTTGGTACTATCTTTCCTAAGTATTCTGTCAGCCTTGATGACCCATACATCTATGATTTACTCAAGGCCTATATTCGTCCCTTAGGATTTAAAATGGAGACTGGCTCAAAAATCATCCAGCTTAAATCATTGGTTGTAATCCGATTTGGAAATGATTCCCTTCCACCTCTTACCGCTAAAGTCCATGAAAGCTCATGACTACTAAGTATGGTAGAAACTGATAAGTCAAAAAATTCTACACCTAGCACATTTGACTGGACTGGCATCAGTTACCCAAAGCAATGGGAGGTAAGATACAGAGAGTTGAGAGACTTTGAAAAAAATAAAAACCAACAACTCTCTATTTCTAATCCCCTTGTCTTTGACATATTTTCAAACTCTTTTAAATTGCCTGAAGGGTTTCCTTCTCCCCAATTTGCTCCACCTCTTGTAAGATCTTCCTCTATGAATAATACTTCTGAAAAATCAGCCTTATTTGAACCCTGTTCTTCTTCTCACCTTTCCTTTTCAGGTGTTCGTGACAATGAGCACAAAGGTCAGCATGCAGACTTCCCTCCCTGCAAAAAAGCACTTGAGAGACTAAAAATCAGAAACAAAGGAGTAAGCTTGTACATGATGTCTCTCTCTAGAAGTAGCCCTGGTTTTACCTCCACAAACCCACAGGGTGATACCTTGTTCCATCCAGGAAGAAATCTTCCTGATACTCCATTTGACAGTTTGCTCATGATGGTCTTTCTAAAAGAGAGTTCATGCCACATAGATCATCAAACCCACATGAAAGTGTCTCTGATGAAATAAAGTTGCTTAATTACATCAATTATCAACAACAACTGACTGGCCAAAACATCGATGACATAGCCTTTGATATTTTAATTCTCAGACAAAAAGATCAGATAGAAAAAGAGCATATTTCCTTGCTCGAAGCTAAAATTGATCACTTGCTTGCAAGATGAGAAGAAGTAAAAGCTGCTATTATCTTAGCAAGTGAAAAATTAGAAAAAAGGCTAGATGTCCTTGGAAAAATGATGTCTAGAACACAAAATGTAAATAGTAAAAAGAGCCCTGTAAGCCAAACTGCATTAGAGCTTGCAGCTAAAGGCCATAAAGTCAAACATGAAAGAAGATACTATTTTGGAATGATGAGTATCCAAGAAGATGACCAAAGACTAGAATTCCTTTTTGGTCAAGAAATAGAAGAGCTTCATGAGTTAAGAAATATGGTCTCCCAGTTCAAACAAATGCCAAATTCCCTCCCAGATAAATATTTATCAGCATTCAGAATCCCAAAAAGAGAAAATATTGGATCCTCAAATCCATACGACCAAAGTCATACTAATCCTCAGATAATAGGTCCTCCCCCTCTTCATACTGAAATGTCAGATCTTCCTGACACTTCTCCTTCGTCAGTACCT
Source organism: Pseudotsuga menziesii (assembly GCA_001517045.1). NCBI lineage: Eukaryota > Viridiplantae > Streptophyta > Pinopsida > Pinales > Pinaceae > Pseudotsuga > Pseudotsuga menziesii. The sequence goes on from LPNX010624747.1 coordinate 302,428, forward strand.
TGTTCCCTTAGTTTCGGGATAAATGGGATGAATAATTTAATCTCCCAAATGCCTGATCAACCTGTGTTGAACATACAATGTCAATCCCATGCCCAAATTAGATCTACCATCCAACTTCTATCAAATTGGGTCTTGTACAAAAGAACACGGAACAATACAATAACTAGACAACAAGTAGCACTCCAGCTAGTTGCCGGATTTTCAGGGCTAGCCTCAGAATGGTGGCCTGGGATTCCCCAAGAATCCAGAGAAGAAATGTTGAATGCAGAAGATGTGGACCAAAAAATTCTTATTGCCCTTGGTAAATAATTCTATGGTCCCGATGAAAATGAATATTATGAACATCTTGCATCTTTATTTATGTCAGCCAAAATCTGCGACCTAAATAAAAGTGAATAATATTTTTTCTATATGCAAAAATTGTTGATTTCTTCTGGTAATGTTGATAAGCCCGCATATCTGAAACATTACTTGAGAAGCTTTCTTGGCCATGTTCTTGATGCTGTTGAACAACACCTTAAAGATAAAAACATCCCTATGTCAGGTCTTTCCCTTTCCCAATTGCATGGATTCATCATGGAAACTTGGCAAGAACATTGTCTGGAGAAAAGAGTGGCTAAGGATTTCAAGCAACACTCTTCAATGTTTTCCCCGGGTTTTTGTAAAGATGTTGCAAAAATTCTAGATTGGGGGTGTGGTGCCCACAACCGAGGACACTTCAGGCGTGAATCATGTAGTTGTAAGAAGAAACAACAACCTAAATATACTAGTTCACCTAGATTTCATCCAGACAAAGGCTATAAGCATAAAAAATGAAAAATATTTCAAAAGAAAGCCTACTTTAAGAAAATATCTGAACCTGTAGATAAAGAAAAATGTTTCATATACGGTAAAAAGGGTCACTGGGCTAACAAATTCCCAAATAAAAATAAAAATCCTAGACTTGTTGCCATGTTTTCAGAAGACTTGGATCCAGCCTGGTGGGATCTAGCTTGGTGTGCAGCAGGAGACTACCCTGAAGGTGAAATCGTCTTCTTACCAGAAGAAGGAGGTTCCTCTGATTCCGACCCTACCTTAGATAAATTTGCTCCAAACTCATCTGACTCCTCTTCTTTCGATTCTGATGAAGAAGCAAATTTAGGAGGTTGCTCTGGTCCTCCTGATTTCAGTTTTTATATGTTCTCTTTCAACCCGCCTAAGGTCTCCTCATAATTTAGGATTGCTGAAATTGAAAAATAATTGTTTGACACCCCAGTCTATCAATATATGAAAAGGAAAGATATAAAAGATGAAAGAAGAAAGATTTTAACAAGAATAAAATCAAAAGAAAAAAAGAAATCTGTCTCTCTAGAAATTAGCAAGAATCCAACATTCTACCAACCTGCTGATTTATACAAAGGCTATCCTGATCATCATGAGGATAGACAAAAGTTCAGAAAAGATAAAGAAAATATGCTAAGACTACAGATCAAAGATAAGTAGTATTCCCTAAAGAAGCTGGTAAAAGAAATAGAGGAATTGAAAAGAATGCTTGAAATAACAACAAGAGAAAGAGACCAATCCTCTGATGAAGAAATGTGCAAAGCTTATGACGAAGCATTACAATCACCAAAAGCTGTTGAAAGTCCAAAACATTCTCAGCACACTAGTGATTCAGGAATAACAGACTTCCATAATGATGAACCATCACTAGGATCTCTAGGACTATTCACTGGTCCTAAATATTTCATTAAAATAATTTTTTGTCCATCTGAATTCAAATCTTATGAGCTTGATTGTTTGAAAGATTCAGGTTGCGAAATGAATTTGGAAAAAGGAAATGCTATACCATCTTTTTACTGGGAAAAAACAAATGAACATGGTGTATCCATTGAAGGAACTCCTGTACAAATCAAAGGTCGAGTTCTAGATTTTCCAATAAGCATCAATGGAATAAAGAAGTTCTACATCTTAATAGACTAGATGACCTAAAAGAAGATTGCATCATAGGATCACCCTTCTTGCATAAGTTAGCCCCATTACAGTTGATGAGCCCAATATGAATTTTTCTTGTACAATAAATGGCAAAAGAGTTTCCACCCCTCTATACTATTCTACTTCTTAAGAATCTTGTTCCCCAATACAACCCCACTCTCAGTCTTGCAGAACTGTTCAAAATGGAAAGATGCATCGCCTAGGCAGAAATGCACAAAGAATCTCCCCTCCCTGAAATTTCCTCTAAACTAGAGAAGGATTGCACCTCAGAGTCACCTAATGCATTTTGGACCAGGGAAAAATACTTTGTTTCCTTACCTTTTAACCCCGTAGAAAAAACAAAAGCTCAAAAAGCCTCTGCTGCCCTTATGTCTCCCTCAAAAAGAAAATTCTGTGCAAATGAATTCAAAGAACTCTTGGACAAAGGCCTTATAGAACCTTCTAAGAGCCATTGGGCATGTCAAGCATTTGTTGTCAATAAACACTCTGAGATAAAAAGAGGAAAACCCAGAATGGTTGTGAATTTTAAACTGTTGAACAATATCCTTGAACTAGTCCATTACCCTCTGCTTGATAAATCTAGTTTGTTGCAAAGAATAGCAGGATGCACCATTTTTAGCAAGTTTGACCTGAAGTCTGGTTTTTACCAGATTGGAATTGAAGCAAAAGACAGGTACAAAACTTCTTTTGTTGTTCCTCATGGGCAGTATCAGTGGAAGGTCCTTCCATTTGGCATTAACAATGCACCATCAGAATTCCAGAAAAGAATGGAAGATATCTTCAGAGAAAAAAATGGGAATTAGTGTACATAGATGATATTCTTATTTGTTCCAACAATTTGCAGGAACATTTGAAACATCTTCAAGAATTTTATTCTTTGGTTTTCAAACATGGATTGGTTTTGTCAAAATCCAAAATGGAAATTGGCAAAAAGGACATTGAATTTTTAGGATATAAAATAAGTAAAAGACGGGTGATCCTTCAAGAACATGTCCTGAAGGTTTTTGCTAACTTTCTTGATCAGATCTTAGAAAAGGTTCAATTGCAGAGATTCTTGGGAAGCCTAAATTATATTAGGCCATTCTACAAAGGACAGGCTGATGACATTCATCTGCTACAACAACGAGTGAAGAAAAATCCCCAAGATGGAATAAAGATATGACAGATGCAATAAAGCAAATCAAAGAAAAAGTAAAAGAGCTTCCTCCACTCTCACTACCACAAGGCTCCGTTCAAATGGTGATTGAAACAGACGCCTCCAATAAAGCTTGGGGAGGTATTCTCATAGAAAAACATGGTGATCAAGAAGAAATCTACGGCTATGCTTTAGAATCATTCAAAAATGCAGAAATCAATTATCCGTCAAGTCACAAGGAAATCCTCGCAGTCAAAATGACTGTAAACCATTTCAAGTTTTATCTAAAACCTGTCAAGTTCAATATTAGAACAGATCTGAAAATAATGCTTGGTATATTCAAGAATGAAAATCTTATGGAAGAAAATAGTTCTAGGTTTCTAAAATGGTTTCTTTGGTTGGAAAACTTTGATTTTGAAATTGTATATAAACCAAGATATTTGAATTGTGTTGCTGATATGCTAACCAAAGAAGAATTACAGGAGAAACCTAGCCTCAACATGTTTGGCTATGGAGCATCCAACATGTCAAACAAAAAATCTATGCTTCAAATCTTCAATGATCTGTTGGCAGAGGAAAAAAGAGAAGATTTTTTGAATAGCCACAGCAAAAAGGAAGAAGATAAGTATCTTGCCCTCTTCTTGATCCAACAAGTAAATTCCCCTCCTATGAAAATACAAATACTGGAGAGATGGGAAAAACAAGCCTTTAAAGGCTTAGAAAATGCCATGAACCAGCTTGAGCATCTAAATCACGTTTGGGTTGATACAGCTTATACAGATGGACGAGAATTGTATTATGTGGATATCGGTCCAGGATTTTTAACATTGAATTGTTATAACCTCATATTGCAATTCTGCAAAGAACAGGGAGAAATCATAATTTGTGGAGATCCTTCTACATTGGTGCAACAACAATGGTCCTGATGGACAGAAGTTTTCCTTGATAAATTCTATCCAAGAAAAGATTGGGTTCAACGACATGCAAATTTCATCCTACACCTTCAAGCAAACATGATCGTAGCACACCACAATCATATGTGGTTTAAATTTAAACTGTGACATCTTGGAGGAGCTTACTCTCCTCTTGAACCCCCTATTTTCACTCAGCAGAAATTCAGAAGAATGGACAAAAATGGTTGCCTCTTAGATCATAAAATTCATACAAGAATAATTCCTTTAAACCTTAAAGTTGAATCCATTTTTTAGGGATAATTCTGCTGTATTCCTAATGAAGTCATGATCAGATCCGATGTGGAACAGTGTTTCTCAAATTGCTTATTTCCGGATACCGAATTTGGTTTAGATAATGACTCTGACTCTAATAGATTCGTTGGTTGTACATGTGGGGAAAACCCATGCATTTGTAATCATGACAATGAATAATGAAAAGCATCATGGGCCGCTAACAGTAGCTCCACTTTGTAAAAATTCCACTCTAGTTGTCAGTCCGTAGATTCTTTCACATGGCTTGGGTGACTTACCCAACAAAAGGTGCGATTTGATCCACTTCCATGAGATCTGAATCAAGTCTTTTTACCGATAGGTGTAAGTTTTGGGTCACCGGTTTACCGGCTAAATATGTATAAATAAGGTTCTCCTCCCCTCATTTGGGAACTGAGTGTTTTTTAGTCTAGTAACCTTTTTGCATTTTCTCTATGTGTCGAGCACTATGTATGCTCTCCGTCTGCGCCTCGAGCGATCAGCTGGGATCAAAAGCAGTGATCTCACTTGTAATGAGTCTGTAAAACCAATAGCGTATGCTCTCCCTCTACATTTAGTGTGATCAGCTAGGATCAGAAACTCTAGTTAGTGTAAGTTTGTGCTTGTGATGATCTTCGCCCTCCGAAGACAAACAAGTTTTTGAGTATGTATTAAGAAGTTGCATTTTTTGAAGTCTTTCTCTCTCATCAGTTGCGTTCACGTTCGATCTTGGTGTTAACTCAATCATGTGATAAATCTTGCTAAAAAGACTCAAGGAGGGTGCTAAAAGATCAAGGGTCACTGCAAGCTAATGAGGGTCACTTTTGGCATGTTAGATGCAATAGAAAATTGAAAAATCAAGAATCTCTCAACTTAATTGTATTTTTTGAGATACTTTCACAAAATATCTTGCTTTGAGTAAATAAGATTAAATGTAGGAAATTGAATTATGTTTCCAAATATATAAGGTTTATGTATTGAAAATTTTTATAACTATGTCAAGTTTCATTTATTCTAACAGTCACTTTTTTATTTTTTAAGCAAATGATAAGGTATATGTTTTTGTGGGTGCAACCTTTGAGGGCTTAAATGATGCTTTCAGGATACAAAAATTTGTAGGCATGTAGAGAACATATGGCACTAGTGCAATGCTATTTTTCAAAAATGAAATTAGTAATTTTAATTTTTTTTATAATTATCTAAGTGATCATTCCTCTAAAATGGTACATCTTTTGTGGGTGCAGACTTTGAAGGTCTTAATGAAATAATCATGAAATGAGCTTTTTATAGAATGTAGAGGTCAATGTTTTCTAGTGCACCATATAATTTCTTTTTAAAACAATTAAGAGTTGAAAAAAGTTATGGGAAAAACAATAACAACATGTATTTTGAGTTAAGGAGTTATGACACAATAGAAATTGAAAACAAATAGGAAAATATAATATTTTTTAATAAAAATTACATATTTAGAATTTGCATAAAAAACTGCTATTTATGTTTAAGATTTTGTCAAAGATGATTGTGTGTAGCATACTGTAACGAGTGTGTAAACAACAACTTCTTCAGAAAATGGAAGAAATGCCCAATTAGCTATGGTTTATCATATACCATAGCACAAGTTTGGTATTACCGAAGCAAACTCCAAACCATATACATAGGACTATTGGTGACATGCAAGCAAGTGAATTGGCATGTTTAAATTCAAATTACAACTCTCACCCTTGTAGAATTGGAAAACGTGTGCGTGTTATATAACTACAAAACATGTGTGCGTTATAGAACTACAAAACACGAGCGCGTTATAGAACTACAAAACGTGCATGCGTTCTGTAGATCTAAAAATCTAGCACTATATGTAATATATCAAATGTATGGATAATAGTTTAGAGGGGGTGTGGAAGGGTCAAGGGCCTAGGAGGATGTTGGAAGTTCATGTGGGGATGGTTAATAGTTGAGAGGGGGTGGGGAAGGGTCAAGGACCTAGGAAGATGTTGGAAGTTCAAGTGGGGATGGTTAATAGTTGAGAGGCGTGGGAATGGTCAAGGTCCTAGGAGGACGTTATAAATTCAAGTGGAGAAAGATGAATGGAATGGGAAAATTATGGGTTACAAGGGTGAAGGGAAGTGGGTCTTGATAGAACTATTAGGAGGAGAAGAGGTGTTGAAGACATATAGGGTTAGAAGTAGTACATGAGACTTGAGTGACGAAGGGGGATAAGGTGGAGGGGAGGACGTGGGTGATGGTTTGATGAGAGAGGGGATTGGTGAATGGAAAGGTGGATATGGAGTATTAGAGGAGGAATAAGATGTGTTGGAGGAGAGAGGGGTTGGTGCAAGCTAATGGTGCTCACTTATGACATGTTTGTTGCAATGGACTTCTGGAAAAATAGAAATCTGAACGTCAAAAATCAATATTAGAGGTACCTACACAACTTTTTGGAATATGGTGTAAGAATATGAAACGTGGACAATCGAATTAAATTCCGAAATATATAACTTTTATTTATGGAAACTAAGTATAAATCCCAAAAAGTGAGGTTCTTCTCAGGTTGGTATGTTATTTTTTTCCCAAAAAATAATGAATATGTTTGTGTTGGTCCACTCGTTTGGTATGCAAATGGTGGAATTTTGTGAA
>LPNX010624761.1:14314-28881 GCA_001517045.1 Pseudotsuga menziesii
CTGAAATGGCTATATATAACCTCTCAGGAAAGACTGACATTTGGTGGCAGGACTTGAAAAGAGTTAAGGGCATAAGAGAGAAACATGTAAACTGGAGTACCTTTAAGAGGTATTCTAGAAAAAAATTCCTATCTGAGCAGTATTATGAGGAGAGAGCCAGAGAGTTTTATGAGCTGAAGTTAGGATCAATGACAATGAAGGATCTGAACAACAAGTTCTTAAGTCTACTTAGGTATGCACCATACCTTGTAGATGAGAAACAAAAGGTACAACGATTCCTTAGTTGTCTACCTTATCATATTAAATATATAATTGAATATGATAACCCAAAGACCTTGGAGGAAGCTATGAGAAAAGCTAACTTCTGTTTTGAGCAGAATCAAAAGAAAGAAGGCTTGGCCAACTGGAAAGCTAAGAAAAATAATAATTAGTTTGAACAAAAGAAGAAGGATTTTGTGCCTAACAAAAATTTAAAAAACAATAAGGCCAAAAATTATTCTAATAACAAGAATTTCCAAGGAAACAAGAGAAATAAACCCAACAATCAGAATAATCCTAAGGGTAAGGAATTTGCAAATAATCAAGGAAATTTTACCAAGAACTTTGAGAGCAAAGACCCTATCAAGTGCTGGGAGTGTAATGGCCCACACCATGCTTCAGTCTGTCCAAACTAGAAGAAGACTGTTAGCAATATTCATACCATATAGGAGAAGATGACTGTTGGGGAGCTAGCAAGGAGCATGCCTAGAATCAACGCAACTTTGGAGAATTGACAAGCTGAATATCAAACTTCCATGGTGGAAGTAGAAGGTATGATAAATCAGACCCTTGTAACTATTTTGATTGATCTAGGAGCTAGTCTCAGTTATATTGCACTTAAAATGGTAGAAAAATGTAAGTTATCTGTTGAAAAATTTGAGAATTCTTGGTTGGTTCAGTTAGCCACTGGTGCTAAAAGAAAAGTAACTTGTTTTGTTGAAGAATGTGCAATAGTTATGGATAAATTGGAAACTGTTGTTAAACTTAATGTTTTGCCTCTTGGTTCTTATGATTTGCTGATTGGTATGGACTAGTTAGAACAACATAAAGTAATTATAAATTGTTATGATAAAACCTTCACATGTTTAAACAGTGACGAAAAACCAATAAGTGTTAAAGGAATTTCTAGAAAAACTACTGTAAGGCAGATTTCTGCTTTACAACTTAAAAGAGTTGTTAGAAAGGGATGTAAAGCTTATGCAATAACAATTACTGATGAGGAAGCTATAATTAAAATATATAAGTTAAAAGTGGAAGACATACCAGTCTTAAAAGATTATATTGATGTATTCCCGGAAGAGATTATGGGATTACCTCCAAAATGGGAATTGGATTTCACCATTGAACTGGTACCGGGTGCAGTACCTAGCTCAAAGGCCCGGTATCAAATGAACATGTTGGAACTTAATGAATTAAAATATCAATTAAAAGAATTAATTGATAAAAGGTATATTTGACCAAGTGTGTCTCCCTAGGGGGGCACCTGTCATCTTCGTCAAGAAGAAGGACGGAACTATGTGGCTTTGCATAGATTACCGTCAATTAAACAAGATGACCATCAAAAATCGATATACGTTGCCCCACATAGATGATCTGTTTGATCAACTACAAGAAGCCACGGTTTTTTCGAAAATAGATTTAAGGTCTGGATATCATCAAGTAAGGATTAAAGATGAAGACATCTTTAAGACAGCTTTTAGAACAAGATATGGTCATTACGAATTTGTCGTAATGCCATTTGGGCTTACCAATTCCCCAGCTATTTTCATGTGTTTAATGAACAACGTGATGCATAAGTATTTAGATAAGTTTGTGGTCGTGTTTATCGATGACATTCTGATCTATTCAAAAACTGAAGAAGAACATAAAGATCATCTAAAAATTGTTTGCAAGAGTTGCGAGAACATCAACTCTTCGCAAAGTTGAGTAAGTGTGATTTATTTAAGGATAAGATTCAGTATTTAGGTCGCATAGTGACCAAGGAAGGAATCTCCGTAGATCCTGAAAATATAAGGGCAATCGAAGATTGGCCGGTTCCTAAGGATGTGACGGATGTTCGATCTTTCATGGGCATTACTGGTTACTACCGGAGGTTCATTCAAGTTTTTTCGAGGATAGAAAATCCAATAACTTCCTTACAGAAGAAGGAAAAGAAGTTTGACTGGAATAAAAAATGTGAAGAAAGCTTTAAAACGTTAAAAACTTTATTAACCAGCACACCTATTTTAAGAATAGAAAATCATAATAAAGAATTTGTAGTGTGCACCGACACCTGTAATGATGGGTTAGGTGGTGTTCTGACTCAAGAAGGGCATGTTATTGCCTATGAGTCTAGAAAGTCAAAAGTTCACAAAAATAATTATGCAACATATGATCTAGAATTAGCAGTTGTAATACACACCCTAAAAATGTGGCGACATCACCTAATTGGCAGAAAAATTGTTTTAATGACTGATAATAAAGGATTGAAGTATCTTTTAGATCAGCCAAATTTAAATGCGAGACAAGCTAGGTGGTTAGCTTTATTAAGTGAGTATGACTTTGAAATTCAGCATATAAAAGGTAAAGAAAATAAATTTGTTGATTCATTAAGTAGGAATGCAAGGCTGCTGAATTTTGTAGCAGCTATCAACACCTATGTTTCAGACTTAGATGAACAACTTAAAGAAGGAATAGAAGAAGATGAAATTTACCAGAATTTGCAAGCTAAATCTAAATAAAATCCAACAGAAAACTTAATTAAAGGTTATAGTTTAATTGAAAAAGAATTTTTACTGTATAAAGATAGGATGTATGTACCTAACGTACCCAAAGTTAAGCTGTTAATTCTGTATGAAATTCATAAAACACCATATTCAAGTCATCCAAGTTATCAAAAGACTATAACCATGTTAAGAAAAGAGTATTTCTGGCCAAATATGAAAACTGAAGTAGCAGAATATATTACTAGGTGTTTTGAATGTCAACAAGTAAAAACGGAACATCAACACCCAGCTGGTTTGCTTCAGCCATTACCCATTCCTAGCTGGAAATGGGAGATAATTAGTTTAGATTTTATTACTGCACTTCCTAAAACTCAAAATCAGAATGATTCTATCATGGTAGTAGTTGATAATTTAAGCAAAGCAGCTCACTTTATACCTATTAAAACTACTTATAAAGCTGCAAAGATAGCTGATATTTTTCTAAAACATATTTTTCGATTACATGGAGTACCAAAAGTCATAATCTCAGATAGAGATCCTAAGTTTACAGGAAACTTTTGGAAGTCTTTGTTTAAATGGTTAAACACCACATTAAATTTTAGTACTTCTTTCCATCCTCAAACAGATGGACAAACTGAAAGGGTAAACCAAGTATTAGAAGATCTATTAAGAATGTATGTGAAAGACTGGCCAGGTAAATGGGAAGACTATTTACATCTGGTAGAATTTGCTTATAATAATTATTATCAGACATCAGCCAAATTTAGTCCTTTTGAAATTTTATATGGACGAAAATGTAATACTCTTATCTCTTGGAGTAATCCTGTAGATAGACTGGTATTAGGTCCAGAACTATTAAAAGAAATGGAAGAAGTTGTAAAAAAAGTGCAGGAAAATATGAAAGTGGCACAGGATCGGCAGAAAATTCAAGGAGACTTAAAAATAAATCCAAAGGAATTCTAGGTAGGTGAACATGTGTTCATCAAGGTAAGGTCCAAAAAGAGCTCTTTGAGATTGGGGAGTTGTGCAAACTGTGGCCCATTTGAAATTCTATCTAGGAATGGACAAGTAGCTTATCAATTAGCATTACCACCTAATTTAAGAGTACATAATGTTTTTCACATTTCCATTTTAAAAAAATATGTTCATGATGCTACTCATGTTGTTAACTGGAATGATGTATAGGTGGAACTAGAAAGAGATTTTCTGGTGGAACTTAACTGTATCCTTGGGAGGAGGGAGATTACACTTCGAAATTGCACCATTGGACAGGTGAAGGTGCAATGGAAGCACCTTAGTCCAGAGGAAGCAACCTGGGAATTGGAAAGTAAAATGCGAGATGCATATTCAATTATGTTCCAGGGGAATTCTGAGGATGAAGAATAAATAACATCGAGGACGATGTTATATTCTAGGGGGGTGTGTATGTAACATGCCCTGATTTTGCAAAATAATATTATCTTATTTGGTTTTATTCCAAGACATTATGTTAAATTTTATGCTAAGCTGTAATTGATGACTCAGCAGATTCAAGGATGTTGAATGTAATTATGAATATTTTAATTATAAATAAATAAAAAGTGGAGAAAACAGCTTGGGAGAGTTGTTAAAAGAGTGTTTACTGGTCAAGTTGGTGGAGGAGACTAGGTGGAGAGCAAATAGACAAGTGGCAGCATCCTCAAACACTTCTAATGTTGTAGGTGTCAACCTCTATACATTTGGGGTCATGATCCCCCAAGAAAGTGGGATCAGAGTAGGTGGCTCAATTAATGACAACTAATCCAAAAAGACCTAGGCATTCTTAATAAAAAAATCCCATTGAAGAGAGTTGAGGCTGGTCATTCCAAGAAGAGAATCATTCAGGTGAATGTACTTCAAAGGGTTTCATTGGGAAGGGAATTGGTGGAAGGTGTTTGAGGGGTAAACTGTAGAAATTGATCTAGTACAGCTATTCAGCTGAAGGATATTGTTGCTGAGTGCAGAGTTAGTACTGAGTTATTGTACTAGTATTTTGTTTCTTGCTCCACCAGTTCTCAGCCAAGGAGAATAGGAACAGGATCGAGGGCCCTGAGAAGATGATGTTCGAGCGCTCTCCAGGAGTTGGTAGGGAGGAACGGCCTCCCACCGCTGTTGTCATCCAGCTTTAAACAGGTTCTACAGTCTTTTATTTACTGTGTTAAAAGTTTATATCTAAGAATGAATTATTGATAAATGATTACATGTTTTTTAGTGAACTGATAGAGCTAGTAACCCTTTAGTTATTTGAATATTGAATCTGTAATTGATGAAATAATACTACCTGTGTTTTTCCTCATCCGGAACGAACCAGATCGTACTCTAGCACAGGTAGTGTGTTTAAAAATAGATGAAGAATATGATAGAAGACTGAATTGAATAGATGTATTATATATTTCATAATATCATAATAATTTATTTCTGTTTGTAGGTTATTTTCAAAAAAGAACAATAACCTATCTATTTATTTTTACTGTTTAACCAGCTTGTTGATGTAAGTAGGCTAGAAAAGAAATAACCTTAACTCATTACAGGTAGCAGGTTTATCATAGTAATAAGTTACTCAAGTAAATAAGATGTATTTAATACAGCACATTATTTTGTTATTTATACAGGATGATAAACTGTGTCGCGTTATATATATATATATATATTCTTAGTATTTTATGTATTTGCTTATGCAATAGAAAAGTTACAGCTAAACTATTTGTTTATGTTCATTCAATAAAGGTATAAACTAATAAATATATAGTTTAATTACTAAACATAGTAATTTAAGACTAACAACTATTATTAACTAAGTAAAGAAATGTAAGGAAAAATCATGGTACTAAGAACAACTTATTCATAATATTTAAGATATTCTATCATTTCCAATTTTATTATTCCAATAGGAAAAACAACATGAATACATTAATGAACAACATTTACAAAACGTATACTTATAAAAAGAACAGTTCCTTTTAATTTTACAAACAGGATGTATCTATAAAAGCAAATGATAGGGTTGAAACCCATATATATATTACAATTACAAATGTTAATACATCGAGGATATAATCCAAATTAATTGGATTATGTAACTATTAAACAACTAGATTATTATAAATTACTTACACTTATTTAAGGACAAACATAAAGACATTGGTGATTATTATAAACTAGAAATTTCCACAACACATTGTAACCCTAGTTAAAAACCAAACTAAATAAGTAATAGAATTTGTTAAAAATTAAGTAGAATAATTTGTTTTAAAATGAGGGTTTCCACAGGAAAAACCCTAGCTCGTAACTCTAAGCAAAAACGAGTAAAATTTATAACTAAACTATGACTGTATATGTCAGTCTTAAAAACATTAATTATAAACTTTTACAGAGCACCTTAAACAGTGCACAAAACTTCACTTACAGTCGAGAAAGGAAAAAACTCTGAGTACACAGAGTATAATGTTAAGGATTTCGATAAATCGAGAGAAGCTTGAAGACAGAACTATCTTTACAAGAGAGCTATTGTTTAAATTTTTAAACAAGCAGTAAAGCTAAACATCAAAACAAAACTAATTACATTGCTCAGTTTAAGACTGAGTTTACCCATCGATTAGCGAGGCTTTGAAACTTGGTATATCAACAAACGACCTATAAAAGAGACCGCATAATTTATGGCTAGCCTAGGAAAACTTCCCCAACTCTCGGTTATTCCAAATGACCACCCTAATACAAGTAGGGTAAAACCCAACATATTGACCACAGGGCTTACCTGTATCAAGCCACGAGCCATGGCATTCAAAGATTCTCTGCATACTTCCTCCACTATGAATGTACATAGTCGTGAGCCCCTTGCAAGGAGTTTCAAAGGCAGAGGTCAGTAAATAAATAAATTAAGATTTGTTTATCCTATCATAATAGAAAAAACACCTGCGGCGAGTTAAATCAACACTAAAAAAAATTTACCTATGAGTTTGAAACGTCGAACAATCTCGTGGAATTACTGTCACCAACAGACTTTTGCAAAATATAGACCCAATAGCCTATAAAGGCCAAACCTTCACACAAAGGTGAGCCACGAGGACGGCAAAAGGGAGTTCGAGTAGACAGCAAGCCTAGGGCAATGATAGACTCAACAAAAATTGGAGAGTGAGAACTCACAGCCATTAAGAATGGATTTAAAATCAAACACTAGAGGAAAATGCAACACTAACCCAGGATTCAGGACAACTAGAACAGAGGATGACGTACGGCTGCCATGAAAACCAAGCAGAGCAGGCTCAAGGGCCAGCATGAACAACAGAGAAGAAATGAAAATGGTTAGGGTTACGATGATTCTTATATCTTCCACGCTTGGACAAGAGAAGACCATGTGGTCACGTTAATTTAAACCATGATGTGGATCATTTTCTATAGTCTCCTGCATACAATAATAACCAATTATTTAATCATTGAACACGATGTGTAAACTATAACATAAACCAAGTTATTGCTTTGTAAGTCGATACACGGATCATCATATGATGCTAGATCAGTGTTAGAATAACAATGTAATATTTATGTTGACCTAGCAAGTAGGTGTCACCTTTAAAAGATTGGTTATTGCCCGGAATCAATCATGCTTAGTAACTTACTCCATCATTAACCATATTTCTAATATATTGTAACATCAAAAATACGATATGGATGTTAATAACTATTTCCTTTAAATGTTTACCTTGATATGGATAGAAGTCATATGTTATATGGGAGAGCTCAAGATAAAATATTTATAACCACCGAACAACTATAGTTCTCTTATGAACAAATATTATAGGGTTAAAGCATGGTAATGTGTCTCACTTTTTCCCATTTTGTGGTCATGAAATTTATGAACTAAAAGTATTTGTTTAGAAATCTACAAATCCATCAAGAATTAGATAATGGTGTAATGAAACAAAAGTTTTCATTATGAATGATCTTTTATATGGTATTTTTTTTTTAAATTAAAGAAATTATTTTTATCTTATTTATTTCATTTTATTTAGAGGCCATTTACTATTATTTTAGGCATCTCATAAGTACTAACAAAAACGCGACCCCCCATATCTACCTTCATTTACTTTTTTAATTCCAATTTTTTTTAACAAGTTTTTTATAGACACTTTTAAGATTGTTTTACATGTTTTTTAATTTAATTTTATGATATATTTTAATTATTATTAAATTATCAATATAAATAATAAGTTTTATGTGTATATAAAAGCACGACCCAAAAAACTATCATTTTAAGACATCAAAATCAATATTTTTTCATATGAATATGGAAATAATATACAAGTGATTGTTAAAAAAAAAAAAAAATTTAAATCACATTTTTTATTTTTTATAATAAAGATTTTAAATAAATTTATAAAAACAGAACAAATTTTCTTGCCGCAAAGTGAGACACATTACCATGCTTTTACCCTATAGTTTATACATGGATAATCTCTTGTAAAACGACATTTCAATTTGTAACATTTATAAAATGGCATAACATAGTATTTTGTAGAATCATAAACTCTATTTTAGACATGTTTATGACCTTGAACTAATTATAGACTTGAATGTCTAATAAATGAAATAGATTATGCATGTCTATAAGTCATATAGAAACTAATAAATCAAATGGTAGCAAAACTATGAAATCGACAAAGTGTATTGTAAGAACACTTTAAGAAATTCTTTTACATAGTTCAGAGCAACGAAACTTTGATAGATTTTGGTTGTGACTCAACTAGGTAAATGCTAACGATTCACCATGTCTATTGGTTAGTAAAGTGGTTATAGAATTATACAAAATAACTAGAAATTCGACCTTTTCGAAAGCATCAATCTCAGAAAAACTATTTGTGGACAGTAACTTAATACAAGAAGAGTATTATAGAAAAATAAGAAATTGAATAGGAACGATCCTACTTGAGTCTAGAATTATTAGAACCACATGGTTCGACATGAAGTTAAGATGTATAAGAAAACAATGATTTCATGTGAGAAGGCATTATGGTTTTTGTTTGCACAAATCAAACTTATATTGTCAAAAGTTTACAGGCTGTAGGTTTCCTCGCAGAAGAGAAATGTTGAACAGTTGTTACACAGATAAGATAATATGTTAATGTTTACATACTAACAAAACCGCCATTATAACATTGCAAGTTATGCCCACCAAAGTAGAAGTACTTTGTAAATAAGATTATAATTTTAGAGCTGCATAACATATCTTACTGTCGCTACGTACATCTGAATTTGTTACAAGAAAAACTGAAGGAAGCCAAATGGTTTTACCTCACGGAAGTTGTTTGGAATTTAGCAGCTTATATCTAAGCATATTAATTGCAAATAGAAATATTGCAGGATGCTTTATAAATTTAAAGATGATACTCGATCATTTATACCTGTAAACATGTAAGAACAAATAATCCATCTGCGTTAGCATAAATGCTAAGTAAGCCCCGGAATTCAAAGTCAGATTCCACCTACTGTCATAAATAGAACTCATCAATAAACCAAATATAGAATTAATGCGCAAGATAAACTTAAGATTGTGTTCATAAGAAAACTGTTGAGTTAACATAATCGAGTTTATGCAAATTCAATCTATTAGCTACCTTTCCTTTTGCTAACCGTTAACTGGTAATAAACTGCAGACTTAACATTTTATGTTATTTCAAAATTTTAAATTTTTGTGAAAATTTGGGGTTTTGACACCTAGTCCATTATCTCCAATAAGGGTATTTGGCAGAGCATTGGAGTCCCAAGAAAAGAAGAGAATTACATCTGAAATCAGTTTTATATCAGATCATTGATGGAGTACTGTTCAAAAACAACTATGATGGAGTCTTTCTCAGGTGTTTAGAACAAGAAGATGCAAAGATGGTCATAGCAGAATTGCATGATGGACTTGCTAGAGGTCACTTTTCAGGGGACACAACAGCACATAAGATTCTCAGAGATGGATATTACTGGCCTACATTATTTAAGGATGCTCATGTTCATGTTAGAAAATGTGATGCTTGTCAGAGATGTGTTGGAAGAAAAGCTAAAGCAGCAGGACCATTAAAACCAGTAATTATATCATAACCATTTGAACAATGGGGAATCGATATTATTGGAGAAATAAACCCAAATTCCTCCTTGCAGCACAAGTATATTTTGACAGCAACTGATTACTTCACTAGATGGGTTGAGGTTATTCCATTACAAAAAGTAAACAAAGATGCAGTTATAGATTTCTTACAGAACCACATTATGACCAGGTTTGGGGTTCTAATTTCCCTCGTTTTTTATAATGATACTTATTTTTCTTCTATTAGATTAATTGCATTTGCTAATGAAAGAGGAATTAAGTTGCATTATCTTGCAAATTATTTCCCACAAGGAAATGGTTTGGTAGAATGCACAAACAAAAATATGATTATAATTCTAAAGATACCAGTGATAGAAAATCAAAGGAGCTAGAATTTAGCATTACCTAATGCTCTCTGGGCTGATAGAGTCACACCCGAGAATTCCTTAGGTGTGTCACCATACACTCTTGTTTATGGAAAAGAAGTTGCCCTCCCTCCTAATATTCTATTACCATGTTCCATAATAGCCAAAGAGTCTAGGGGTACTGATAATGAAATTCTACAAATCCAAATCTATAATCTGTTGAAGTCAGAAGAGTCTAGGTCCAAATCCTGAGAAAGGTTTAAGCATCAACAAGAAATAGTGAAGCGTTGATTTGACAAGCACAAAGATAGGAACAAAGAATTCAAAGTAGGAGATATGGTTCTTAAGTGGGATGACCCGCATGATGAAAAGGGAAAGCACACCAAGTTTTAGCAGTTATGGGTAGGCCCTTTTCAAATTCCAGCAAAGCTAGGCCCCTTAAATTACAAGTTGTAAAACTTACAGGAGTGGGAAGATAAGTTACTAATAAATGGTTTAGTTCTCAAGCCTTATTTTTCTTGATCATTTGGATTTTGTTTTCTTGTACATAAATAAATGTTTTGTTTTCTTCTTACTTTAGAGTATTTTTAGTTGTTTGCTTTATTTGCTTAGAGTTTGATTGCTTGTAAATTTTTGTTTTCAATAAAACAACATGACTTTTGGTTGTATGGAGTTCATCAGAATTCTGGATTAACTGAAATGTTTGACTACAACACTGCCTACTATTGATTCATATAATGTCACTATAATGTTTGAAAGAATTTCTTCAAGTTTGGTAGATTTTATAAATGGTTATGAACACATTGAAGTCCTACTTAATCCTTGTGAAATAACTTGAGATAGAAAAGTCCAGATGACTATTTTGAGGTTCCATTCATCTCACATTAAAATTTTTCCTAGGGGGTAATAGCAAAAGACCCATGGAAAGGAAGCAGCGTAAACAGTGTATTATATTTAAATAATCCCATTCCATGAATTGAAATCCAAAAGGTTAATGACAGTCAAAATCTCCTAAAAGCAATATGTATCAAAACACGTACTGAATCACATCAGTATGAATGAGATTTCCAAAGTTCTTCTCCGTCCATGAGTTAAAATTAAAATATCTCTCACACAAAAGGACATTATGGATAGAGGAGCCTAAATTAAAATTCAGAAAGAAGGAAAACAGGAGGACTCAAGAGGGGACAAAAGTCCAAAATCACAAAAAAGTGAAAAATGGCATGGGAATGAGGAACAAACGGATATATCTGTTTACCATATGTTACGATCCTATGGTGTCTAAGTTGGAAACTACCCAAAGAAAGAGGTAAAATGAAACTTATACTCTTGGCCTCAAAAGAATTATCTAGACTTTGACATCCCGGTTCCCCTTTTTTCCTTAACTTGGACTATAGTCAATGATTAAAGTAAATAAATATTGCATTTGCGAATTCAAATATCTTGAAGAAATCTAGTAAAGTGGTACCATCAGATGCAGTCTGTTGATCAAAGAGTAAATTGTTGAGAGATCTATGTTCAGCAGGTAATCACCAATTGTTGCAGCTGCAACTATTTCCCCAAAATTTTCCAGTTTTAGGGGCCCCCTTTTTATTTGTTTTTCTTCAAAATCGCCTAGGAGTATTTTATTATTGCGAAAGTTTCCCTGAGTATAGAAAATTCCCTTAAAAAAATTGGTCCTTTTACTTTTCTGTATCAGATGATAAGTTAATTATTATTTCAATATCGGAAGCGTAGTGGACTAACCTTCCGACGTTGTGGAAGCAGAGTCATCTAGCCTGCCGAGTGGTCTATCAGAAGCCTTTGCCGATGCATCGGAGTGAATTTGCTTCATCCTTGGACCTTGTTTGCTGAAGTTGCGGTTCCTTAGTTCTAGACCTTATCCGATGAACTGTTTTTTCTTTCACCTTAGTGTTTCTGATACCCGATTATTTATTTTTCCTGCTGTTAAGTTGATTGACCGTAGCAAGCCAAAGCTATAATGTTTATCTCGCCCGATGTTGTGGAGGGCTAGTCTTAAGGTGATTCGAAAGAATTTTGTTTTCTTTGCCGATTCCAAAGAATCTAACTCTACTGAGACCCAATACCCATTTCCCAAAGTAATCACCAAGATGGTAGAGCTGTCTATAGTCGATGTTGCGGAAGGCTAGTAGAAATGGGTCCTAAGAATAGTTGATAGTGCTTCTGATGCCCGAGGTTGTTTTAACACTTTAGTGTCAGGTCCATAGTTCCTTTTTCTCCCACTGTTGCGACTATCCTACAAACTATTTTTCCAATGGATTTAATGTTTTCCCACCGATGGTTTCCCGCCCGGTCATAGGTATATATATATATATATATATATATATATATATATATATTTGTTATAGGTTTCCATATGACTTGTCGTATTGCACTATCGAAATCGTCCTGACTTGTTGCACGCAGTTGTCAATACCTTGTTCTCCCTGTTCTCCACCCATGGAGTTTTTCGTCTCGTCCAGTCATTCGTATTGCTATTGACAGGTAGGTTTACCCATGGCCTTGTTACTTTGGGTGTTGTTGGTTGATTTTGAACCATTTATTGGGTGAAGGTTAGGTTTTCTACATAGGGGGTTAGGGTTTTTACTCCCTTGCATTTTTATTGTGAATATTTTACATCATTAAGGGGCTTAGCCCATTGTTTGAGTTTTCACTTCATGGGAGTTTCAGTCTGTCTGATGTCGAGTGCTATGCATGTGCCTGTGTTTCTTACCCGGGGTTGTAGGGCATGGTGCAAACAGGTGTTTCACCATATGCACCACCTTATTCTTGGAAACTTTATGGTCGGCTAAAGGTTAAGAGGCCATTTTTATTTCAGCTATGTTTTCCCATGGGATTCAAAAGGGTGCTCAATTGATTAGGGGTTTTGAGAAGCAGTTTTCGCGAAGAGTTTAGGAAGTTCATTAGAGTTGTATTTGAGTTTGGGATTTGTGGCTGAGATTTAGAAATGGAATAAGATTGTTGTAAATCAAAATGCCTGGATGAATTGAAGGAGAATTTATAGACTAGGGTTTTGAGACAAGTGAAGTTTGGGCAAGTTTAGGAGGTAACATTATTATCGTTTTTTCTATGTTAAATTCCTCATTCATAAAGAATGTGTTTTTAACCTAATTTACTAGCATGCATGTCGAAGAGGTGAATAGATATGTATATTTTCTCGTTTATTACTATAGCAATTGCTAGAGTTAGTTATACTAAAACATGTTTCTTGACTGTTATAGGTCGATTGCCATTACAACAACATGCCAAAGAGACAGAAGAAGAAATCCCAGGTGGTTGAAGAGGAGCCTGAGGTAGAGATAATAACCAAGGTATAATTTATCTATGAAGACACCAAAGCCACTACTAGAGTATAACCAGATTACAAATGCGGAGAAATTTTCAGAATGATCTCAAACCAGAATGTCCCTGATGTTGGGTTTGAAGAAATGACAATTTATGCTAACATTGAAAAATCAGCTTTGATGAAAGTGGCTACTATGCCTGAATTGTTTCCGTGATCAAAAGTAATAGGTTAGATTCTACCCAGGGTAGATGTGACAAGAATGATCTTAGAAAATACTGCAAAGCAAGGCTATGCTGCATACAACCCTTCCTATGTGACTATGGCATACCATCTACCCTCACCATAGGTCTATCTAACGGAAAGTTGGCTAAAGGAGGTAGGTGTGGACCTGGTAGAGATGGTAAAGAGGATGATGATCCCAGGGAAGAATTTCAGAACTAGACTGTTGGGAGAATATGATACCTCAACTCTCCGAGCTCCTTACATATTTATTTCTTTGATGCTTAACAGGATTTTTGGTAAAGCAAATGGAAAAAATTTCAAGATAGGTTGGATACCGATCATCTTTTTCGTTGCTACACAAGGAACTATCTTCAATTGGGCTAGTATAGTGTCAAACAGTATTTCAGCATGTATAAGTGCAGCCTTGGGAGGAGTATCCCAGAAGAAATCTTAATTCTATATGAGTTCTATTCTAATTGATTTCATATTGTGCACCCAGGCTTTCCCTACTTTAAAGTGCAATTGGGAGAAGGATAGAAGCCCAGTATACACAACATATAAATTTTTTTGGGTGCATAATTATCATAGTTATTATTGGGATATTTGTGATCATTTTATTATGCCCCTATATACACTAATTTTCTTAACATAATGTAATTGCATGTCCGACGAAGCATTTCAGGTCATACAAGAATTCGAGGATTATTATCTGACAGAAGATGGATTGTATGTGAGGATGTATGGTGGTTCCAGAGCTCCTTCTCTGCTCCCAAAATATGCTACAGATTATGTACTCCACAAGGAGGCCGTCAGACAGTTGTACATTGATGGAGTAGGAAATT